>JAPMNP010657053.1:0-11671 GCA_029874935.1 Atherina boyeri | reverse complement strand
TTTCTTTCTTTCTTTCTTTCTTTCTTTCTTTCTTTCTTTCTTTCTTTCTTTCTTTCTTTCTTTCTTTCTTTCCTAATACTGTCATTAATCAAACTCATCTGAGTTAAGCTCAGCTGAGCCCTGGCTGATGATTACCCAGCAGACATGAATCTAATATTCGATGATAGTTATCGCTTTACACTCATACTTTACCTGGGTTTCACAGGTAAGACGATAAAGGCTCCTGCAACAATACTGAACTGGCAGGTGGTCCATGAGCGAATGCCTTGGAACATCATCCTGCTGCTCGGAGGAGGCTTCGCTCTGGCTGCTGCCAGTGAGGTGATTGTCATATGTAGTCCATACACCATTTTATTCTGAGCAGGGGGTCAGAAAAGCAGCTTTAGAGGATGGATGCTTGTTCTGTTGATCATATGTTTTTGGTTGCAGCTTATAAAAAGTGAGGAGTTCCTGTACTTCCATTTCAGATCAGTTTCAATGGAGTATTTTTGTGTTTTGGGGCATTTGTAATGAAATTATATAATATCAAAGGCCTAATTGCTTTCATGAAATTGATGTAAGACTACAATGTAATAGAGATTTTAGAAATTAATTGACTATTTTCATGTGATAATAAAAAAAGAAAAATGGAGGTCTACACCAATACTTATTGCTATCTTACTTAGAGGACTCCCCATAATAAGAATTTCATTATTGTAACTCAAGAATGATCAAAAGCATTGGTAATCAATCCAATAGTTGTAAAGATTTTTCTGTCACGACCAAAGATCAACATTTCCTTTTCAAACATTTACAGGAATCAGGTTTGTCCAAGTGGCTTGGAGATAGCTTGGCACCGCTAGAGAAAATCCCCCCGTTTGCCATCTCGATGCTGCTCTCTATGCTCGTGGCAACATTTACAGAGTGTTCCAGCAACACAGCAACCACCACCCTCTTCCTGCCCATTCTGGCTTCAATGGTAAACTGATTATAGATCCAAATAAACACACATGTATGTGCTAACAAATACTATTCATGTAACCAAATGTGTTGTGTTTTGGTTCTCATAGGCATCAACTATTAAGATACACCCTCTATATGTGATGCTGCCCTGCACCATTGCTGCTTCTCTGGCCTTCATGCTGCCTGTTGCCACACCGCCCAACGCCATCGCCTTTTCCTTTGGAAACCTCAAAGTCATAGATATGGTGAGACACAGAAACACATTTTAGCCAAATTTAACAAAAGCATTGGAGCAGAGGCTGAAGATTTTGTTGGAGTCTTCTATGATAAGAGCTTTTTAAAAATGATTTATTCATTCTTTTCAAACCAAACTCACTGTTTGTTGTTTTAAAGAATGTTATTTCTGCTGTGTCCTGATCAGAGTGTATGTGTGTTCCTTCAGGTGAAAGTTGGCTTCATGCTGAACATCATTGGGATCCTGTGCACTAATTTAGGCATCAACACCTGGGGATACCTCATGTTTGACATGGGAAAATTCCCACAGTGGGCCAACACTACTCAAAGTCAGCCTTGAGATAAAGGCCAAGAATGGCAGAATTGGTTTTAAAAGCTCTGAATGTGTGTCTCTATAATACAGCCCAAATTATTCAGTCAAAGATGTATCTATTGTTACTAAATGATGAAAGGAAGAAAACCAAAGATTTGGCTGTGAGAGAAACTAAAAAAATAACTTGATTATATAGAGCAGAAATTTCTCATATAAAATAAGGAGGAAGTAGTTTATTCTTAAAGGTCCCATCATGTATGCTGATGGATTACAATAAAAATCAAGAAAAAAACTTTAAAGGCCTTTAGAGGCAAAACAAGGAAGCTACTTTGAGTGTTGTCAGTTATCACTTTAATTTGTTTTGAAGTAAAAAAAGAAACAACATACGCTACCACTTACTCTAAATGAGTCATTAGAAGCAAACTTAAGTTGATGTAAAATTGGGTTCATTGTAAGAACTTGGTTAAATAGTCACGATGGACTGACAAGTGCAACTGAGTTAAACCTCAAAAGTTTTAGGACTGTTTTATTATTAAACTTGTTAGTGTTCAGTACTTCTTCATGTCAGTGACAGACCAAAAAGAGAAACGATGGAGGTCATTACCTTGTATGCTTTTTTTTTCCCCCTGAATGTGTCATAATCTTATCAATTTGGCTTTTATTCAAAGATGATGCACATTTGTTTGTGTGATTACTTCAAAATATTCTGAGAGGTGCTGAGTTGACAGCCAAACTGTAAATGAAATAATTATGTAAATTAATTGTATCAGTTAATGTAACTTATTTCTGTGGTCCTTTTGTTGGACTGTGAGTCTTTGTTTTTGGTTGCATATGACATTTTTTTTTATCAGTGTTTTTACCACAAGTTCACAGGAATTTTATATTTCTTATCTTTTAATTTATAAGTATCAACGCAGCAGACTTAATTATTTATATACTTTTTTTTTCTTAAATCTGTCTTGCATAGTCAGATCTAGCCTCACAGAGCGGTGTCTACTCTGTCAAACAGTCTGACTGCAGTCACTGTGATTCTGGTACAGTATGTATGCTCAGGCAGTGCCAAACCCAAGATGCAGATGATGCCCTGGTAAAATAATGTTGATAGCTGGGCAAACCTACGAACACATTCCTTTGTAGATCTTTACAGCCATTCACAGATAATAACAGCTCACCTGCCTTATTGCACAATACCAAAATTAATGTAAATCTGCTTTTTTTCTGCATATAGTTTAGCTTAGAGCCAAAAAGCAACCGCCTTAAAAGTGGTCGAGTGAGTCAGATTATTGGTGGCATCAAGATTGTAGCTACTAGTTCACAATCATGCCTCCCTGTTGTGCTTGGTAAGTGGACATTTTCTAGAAGCTCTCAAGTCATGTTCACAACTCCCCATTGTGTATAGTATGCTGACTTCGGTTATAGTACTAATTAAAATACCATCAATAGCAATAGTGTAAAAGCTAAAATACTTCAAATAACACCTTTCAGACTGTGCAGTGCTGTAATTGTTTTCTGAGGGGGCTCTGTTTCCTCCAGCAAATAAGCACATTCCAAAATTCATCCTTTAGCACAGTCCACTCCATTTACTGAAAACATGCCTTTCAGCATTGGAGAGGGTGAAGAGTACAAATCAATGCTAGGCAGGTGCTGCTAATACGGCATACAGTGAGTGCAGATGAAAAGGTTGGTTGAACGATAACTGTGAGATAAGAGGCTGCCAACAGGATGTGTCTGCAGCGAAGGTCAGCCCCTATCATGTTTATTACAAAAGAATGTAATAAAGTAAAAATACAAAGGACAGAGGCAGAATGTCCCAGAAGAGTTATGTGTTTCTTCCCCATTGCATGTGACAGAAAGCCATGTGTCCTGATAATAAAGCATCATAATGCAGACTCTCCTCTTCATTCACTTTGTACCCAAACAGTTAAAGACAAGATACTAACCTTATTCAAAAAGTTCAATAAATCTTTATTTATTTGTTTTTTAGTCACACAAACATTTAAAAACTTTACATTGAGTTCAAAATAATCTGTACCATTTAGTTATTTATAAATATCTTTGTTATATGCATGTTGCTTTTTTCTTTTTTGACAAAGCATTCAAGTCAATCAGTTTAATCTCTGATCAAGTCTTATCTGAGCTCCCTCCTGTTCATTTTGCATCTTTAACCACATTTGTTTTGTTCCTTGTGCAACTTGTTGAGGCCTAAACAACAAAACTATGGAAATCTGAATCACAAGAAAGGGAATCAAAGTCTAAACCATTTTTTTTTCACGTTGATCTGAAGACACAATAAGAGGATTCAAGTAACTTCCTTCCTGCTGGGTGCTGCTTTTCACAGCCTGGGCTCAACTAGCATTTGGAAATGATTTACATTAAAACAATCTAATTGTAATATAACATCATCAAAGTCACAAACTTAGAATTTCCGGCGCATCAAATAAAAGAATATGTTAAGAGATGACTGATAAAAAATATTACAATTTGGAGGCATCCCGAGACAGTTCAGTTTAAAAAAAAAACTTGTTCAAAGGTCAGCAGATTAACACACTCAGCTCCAAATCACTGAAATGTGTCTGACTGAAAACACATAAACATATGAGAGGCAGAAACCAGGTGACAGGGAGACAACACTGAAAATCCAACATGACAAAGGACGTTCACCGAAACAAATATTAAATCAACACAAACAGTCTTAAGGGTGATGTGTTGTGCTACATTCCCCAACCGTCTTCTCTCTTGCAGCATAATTCTGAGAAACAGTTAACATACCCAAGTTTTCCTTCTCTCCAGGAAGTTTTTCATGTGCAAACTTTAACTCAGACACAAAATGTCTTTATCATTTAACCAAATTAACATGGGGCTGAAAAAGTCCAGCTGGAACACAGATGACAAAGTACATTTCCAGTCATATCAGATCAGCTCATCTTTATAAGTTTCCTTGTTGTTGTAAAGATTTTGTGCATTGAGCAAATACAATGAACACATACAGTATGCTCTGCTGTTAATACAAGTCACACGACTTAACAAACAAACCAGGGGCAAAGGAGTTAAGAATAAAATCAGATATAAATTCAGAACTACTGCTACTGTGCAGGAAATGTACTAAAAGGGTTTGGAAATCTACTTGACCTTTGCAAACCAGATTATTACATTACTGACATCTAAATTATGATCTTTTTTCTTCTTTTTTTTTACCACATCAGTAATCATGCTTCGAACTGTACACACACGCAGACACACAATCATACAAGACAAGAAACACAAACATACACCAAAAGCACTCGTTGAATCATAGGATTCATTCCTCAACACTCTGACTGAAGTCCTAAAAACACGTTTTTCTTATGTAAGATTTGTTTGTAACCTCTACTTCAATGAAAAAAATAGTTTATATCAATATAAGAAGAGCTTTTTTGTTTTTTTTTAATCGCATCATGATGTGGCTAAAGAGCAAAAACCATCTGATACTTCCTAAAAAGTTGCTCACCTGCTGGTATCTCATGTTGAAGACTTACTTTGTTAGAGCAATGCCACTGTGTGCGTCCATGTGTGTGTTTGTGTGTTTGCAGCTTTTTTGAAGGTTTTGAAAAAACACCCATCTGCATACACACACGGACACAGACATCGATTGGAACTAGCACATCTGTTCTCGGATGCACTTTCTCAGGAAGAGACTTGACATGGGAAAAGAGAAAAGGTAAAAGGGACACACTGCTGGATGGACAGGAAGTTAACCCCACCAGTGTTCTTTAATCGTCCATCAGGTTGGGTCCATAAATCCGCCTGTGTCTCATGTTGGTGTGTCATCTCTACGTCCCGCCATTGTACGAGTAGTCTGCCTTATTGTGCATCACCAACTTATTGTCCACAAAGTAGAAGCTGTCGGATTGCGTCTCGTAAGGGTGCAGGATCATCTCTCTGACTGTGAGCAGACACAAAAACATCACTGAGGTTAGAGCACTTACTCCCAACCTGTGGGTCAGGACCACCAATGGGGTCCAGAGCTGCTCACAAGATCATTTAAAGGATAGAAAAGTAAAATATTGACCTTTTTTTTAATTTAAAAGTTACATGACTTAGGATCAGAATAGAAATAACGACCCATAAAACTTTGTGCACGTCGCAAATAGAAAAAGGAGAGCAATCATTTCCAAACACTCAAAAATTGTATTTTTTATCAAAAATGATATATGTGCTAAAATCAGTTTATGAAACTAATTTTGAATTGGTTGTCAGCACATATAGAAAAAGATACTCTATCAAAACAAAACACTTGCCTAAACAAGTTCATTACCCCAGAGATCCCCAACCCTGGTCCCCAAGGCCCACTATCCTATACTGTAGGTATCCCAGGAAGTGGATGTTTCCCTTCTTACCTGATTCAAAGTAAATGGCTCTAGGACAAACTCTGCACAGATCTGTTGTTAACCCATTAGTATAAGTCAGGTATGTTGCAGCAGGGAAACAGTCTTCAGAATAGTGGGCCTTGAGGACCGGAGTTGGGGATCCCTGCATTATTATGTGACAGAATGTTTCGGCAGCACTAGCTCAGAAGGTAAAGTGATCTACCAACTTTTAGATCAGGAGTTTGATTCCTTGCGCTAAATAAGCTAAGGAACTTTTTGAAAAATAAAGTGCTCTGAGAATTTTGCTTGGAGTGTCAAACATTTGATAAGAGATTTACAAAATTTGGAGAAGTCTCTGTGCACAAGGCTACTTGGGTATCACTGCAATCAAACCAGATAAGAGTCTGTGGTGAAAATCGCTGCATGGACTCAGGAAGACTTCTGCAAATCAATGTCAGTAAGCTGCATCTAAAAATAAATGATAACACCAAAGGCAAAGAAAGAAAAACGTACAATGCAAATAGAAAAAAAAACATACAAACAAGATCCAGGAACCCTGAAACTTTAATTTTAACACCTAATCTCATCTAAATTAAACCAAGCTCCATTAGAGCTTAAGCTTTTATAAGGAATAAAAAGTGACATAAAAAAAAAGCTTTCTTTGCAGGGGTAACAAAAATACAACACAGAAAGTCCCAAATATGTTGAGCAGTTGGACTCATATATGTAGCAAGAATGAGAAAATATTCTGCATTCAAAACTAAAACTGATGATCTTTTCAGTTTCTAAAGGATTTCAGTTTTTCTGAAAGGAAAAGTGATACAACACCGACACATTAGACCCTCAATTAAGGATAAAATAAATGAATGCATAAAATTCAAATTCTGTATTCATTTATAGGACTTATTCTAACATGATTATAACCTGTTCTCATTAATAACTTTCAGACCTTCTCAAACATTTTGGTCATTAATCAGTAATGGCAATATTTTAAAGTGTTATATCCAAAAAATCAAGATAAAGAAGGCAAGTGTCAAACCTTGTTCATCCTCCGTTTATCAGACCCACTGACAGCTCATTAAGTGTGAAAACTCTATTTGAGAACATTTGTGGTATTATTTATTATTTTACCCTCTTTTCACAGAGTATTCANCCTCCCAGAAGAAGATGAAATGCATCTTTCAGTCAGCATTCATGGGGCCTAAAAGATGAAGCCTAATTCACTTGGAATAACTACAGGAATCCCCTCACTTTCCCTCTACTGCCCCCTTGAGGTTGATAATAGGTTTGAGTAAAATGTCTCAATAAATTGTGGATTGAAATTTGACTCCTATTAATGTCACTCTCAAGAGACTCTGTAATCAGTCTATTGATTCTGTAATCTGGCATCATCATCAGGCCTAGATCAGAAATGGCACCGTTTGTTGTGGCAAACACACATTCTATCACCACATTCTGTCATTTGGAGGACTGTAAACATATGACATGATGATTCAACAACAGGGCCTTCATACTCTTTGTTTGTTTGTTTGTTTGTTTGTGTGTGTATACAGACTTACTAATGTCCTCTGACAGAGGTGGGAATTCATAGATGTGTTCACAGGTGTTCTTGCTGCTTGGCATGCAGAAGCCAAACTCAAAGTCGAAACTCTTGAGCAACTTCTCTCTGAAATAATGTCTCTCAATCATCCGGAAGTTTTCTATCGGCTTATCTCCGACCGTGAACTCAACTCTGGATGGATGAGGACAGACAGAAAGAGAGAGGTGTGTGAGAACTACATCTGCGAAACAAAGTTATGAGCATGCAGCTGTTACCAGCCGCATCCTTAGAAATGCAAGTTTTACAGAATACACATTTTCACTTACGTGGCCCCAACTTGCCGCAGTCGGAGGAAAGGAGGGGTGAACTGGTAACGGACAAATCGGCCAGCATTTGGATCGATGTCTCTCTTCTCTCCCGCTTTATCTGAGGTGAAAGTGAATTTGTATCGTACAAAAAGAAAATAAATAATGTGCTTTTTAAACATGGACATCTGCCGAAAGTAATAATGTCTCAGAGAATCTGGGAAAACAGAACAGAAGATATGCCCCTATCACAGTTCATGCCTTATTCCTAAATATTATAAACTGGGTGAATTTTTTTTGAAAATCATAACAATAAAGAATAAAAATCATTATATGTTTTATGAGGATGTGTCTGCAGGTGCATGCAGTGTTGCAGCCTTCTTCTATAAAGCTCCTTCATCATGTTTGCCTCATGGACTAATTCAGGTGAAATGAAACAATCCAAGAGCTCACCTATGGAAGGAGGCTTAGTGATTTCAAACAGCACTGTGCCGGTTTCCATATCTCTGATCTTGAACCTGGTGAAATCGATGTTATAAATGTTCTCGTTCGGGCTGCACAGATAATCTGAGAGAGTGGAAGAGGATGGAGAGGTCCAGATTAGACACACAATATGTGAATGATGTAAAGGGTAAATAAACATGCAAACACTTACTGATAATTCTTTTGATAAATCAAGGAAATAACTGAAAACGTTCTGTGGCTATGTACTGTACTTTGAGATCAACATGTCAGCAGTCATAACAAGTGAGAGGTCGAAATGAAAATGTGAAAGTTTTTGTGCTTTTATTTCATCATATTTTTACCAAACTCCAGCAGGATTTTCAACTCATGGTATATTCTTGAATCATGAACTTAGCACCAATTATATGAAACTAAAATCAACAGTAGAAATGAATTAAGAACATTTTTCCAATTCAATTTCACCCGAAAAGGCAGAGTAAATCAATTTCTTATGCTTTTAAAAATGATGTTTCAATGCTATATCTTGATTAATGGATACAATATACTAGGCAGGTTTATTTGTATAGCACAATTCATGTACAAGACAATTGAAAGTGTTTTACATAAAACATTAAAAGCAGCGGGGTGCAGAAAAAGCATTAAAAACAACAATTGAGAAAAAAGAAAAACATATTTTTAAAAAAATACAGTACAAAAGAAGCCGTACAGATTTAAACTTTAGAAAAAAAAACTATTCTGAAGCAGCTGAGAACAGGTGGGTCTTTAACCTGGAATTAAATAAACTGAGTGTTTCAGCTGATTTAAGGCTTTCTGGGAGTTTGTTCCAGACATGTGGGGCATAGAAGCTGAACGCAGCCTGTCCATGTCTACTTCTACTAAAATCATGGCTTAAGACCTATATCAGTATAGTAAACAGACTTAATATGACAACAAAAAAGTCGTAAATCTTAATAGGCACTCCCTAAACTGAAATAATGAGGCTGCGATCTCAACAGGTGATGAGCACAACACAAACAGTGAACGCTGACAAAAAACAAAAACAAAACAAAGGCTTTAAAATAATTTTGAATGAAAACAAGGACTAATTTTCACACCAACAATGTCTTATTCATCATTCGTTTAAGGCATCATTATCAGCTGAGTATTTTAATCAAAAATCTCAGTCAAGTAATTTTGTACATAAACTGCGTGAGAAGAGACATTTTCTCACAGATAAAACAAAAGCACAAACCCACAACCCAGTAAGAAAGAGAAGTGAGTTATTTTTATTCCCCTAATCCTTCCTGCCCTTACCAGACAGTGTCAGTGCTTATTCTAGTTCCAGAGCAGACACTTCCTGCTTCCTACCTGATCCCATCCACTGTTACGTGACACTTACATACAGTATATCCTTGTATAAAGGCTGCTGCTGCTCCTTCACCTCACATAGAGGACACAAAAACACAGATGACGATGATGATGGTGGATAAAAACATGTTTTCATAAAAAAGAAAAAACAAATCTGAGATTTTGAGGGAGGGTCATTGCGGGTTTGAGCAGCCAAGAAACAATTCAGTGCAAGAGTGACTGTGTGTAGAATAATATGTCATGTCTGGTGATTAGCTCAGTGTCTGGCTGTCCTTCTCACTTGACTGCAACATATCTGCAGTTGTCTCTGTATGTTTTACAGTTTCTTTTGATGGACCAACAGTGTGTCTGCTTGGTCACCCGTTGGTGAGCGAAGCACATCCGCCTGCTCAAAGAAGTGGTGGAAATGGTGCGTAAAGATGATGTAATGAGTAATGATGGCAGCCCAGACCGGCCAGTCAACCCACCAGCTGTTCTAAACTCGTACCCAATATCTCTGCCTCACAAATGACATGTCAGGGCCTGACGTCAACTGTTTCTGTTGTGTTTTTTTTCCATTTGGCTGCTTGTAATTACTCTTTCAACACTGTCACGACAGCAGACAAAATCATTATAGCTGTTTCAACAGGGTGTGTAATACTTGTGCCAATTAGAACAACAGTGTGTTGCTGGAAGCTACAAATGCACAGTAGTTTGTATCTGACAATAATCATGTATCAAATGAAAATGTAGAAAGGGCCGCTTGAAGTGATGAAGCTGCAGAGAATTATCACCTCAATCTGCAGCGTTCCTCGGCAGTTTTAGCTTATTGTTTCATGTTTATTCACTCTTAGTCTTCTAACAGCTGTGTTTATGTTTGTCCTATCAGCAAAAAAGCTCCTACTGAACCATTTCTCTTTCAAATGGCAGACAGACACAGTTGGAAATGTGCAGAATGGCTTGATTTAAACCAAGAAGTGGAGAAACGCACATCATGAAATGCAGCATAATTTTAGGATAAAGTGTAATGAACTGCACACTTGAAGCATAATAAAGAGAATGTGTTAGTCAGTAACAATAAAGATTAAGATGCCAAAAAGCTGGACTCTGAGCCTTCAGTCTTGGAGGATTATTCCCCACATTCCTTGCCTATTATTTATCATGTTTATGGATGCATCGTGCCTCAAGACAAACCATAACCTAGTCAAGTTGTCAGCTCGACTGAGGTGAATGTTCCTGATGGAGCTGATCTAATTCGTTGCGACTCTGTGGTGTCTGAATGCTGATCTTGGCTCTTCTAGACACAACAGCTCTGCATGTGGTGCTCCATGTGCAACACCTGCGTAGCCACTCAGAGCTGGTGGAGAAACTAACAGGGAAACATAAATACTCAGCAAATAAAAGTAACAGTACCATTGATACCACATCTTCCTCATCGCATGTGTGCTGCACGTCATACTCCTTATGCTTTTACAAACTTAGTTGTAAAAGTCATTTTTGAACCTCCTAATGAAACCCCATGTGGACAACAAGGTTTCAATAGAGACAATGAGTTTGTTGTGTGTGCTCACACTTTGTTTCTTAATGTCTTCTAAGGATTTTTTAAAAACACAATTCCAAGGACAACTTGTGACTATAAATAACTAAAGGGACCAGCTCTCCTTCTGTGACTAAATTACCACAAATAGCGAGCTTTGAGTGCGTGTTCGTCTTGGATTAATGTGAGTCCAAAGCAGAGGTGAACAATCCAGGTGCCATAAAGTAAAAATCCTGCCATGTCTTTGGATCTGCCTGTACATTTAGAACTACAGTAACAAGCTCATCCACCTGCATGAGGAGCTGTGCTAATTAAATTCAGCTGGTTTAGTGATTGGTTGGAACAACTGCCAGACAGGATTATTCCTTTCTGGACCAGGGATGTCCACCTCTGGTCCAAAGCGTGCGGTGAGGTGTTGAGTCAGTGCAGTCCGAGCTTAATTATGGAACACAAGCTGAGCTGTTAAGTGTTCGCTCTGGTGCTGGAAACAGGAAGTTTGTCTGCAATGCACTTCTTCAAACTTCAGCCTCAGCAGCTTTTTAATAACATTCTGCAGTTACTCAATATTTTCAGTCAACCATTAATAAACTAATGAAGCTCTCATGAAATTTTTGTTTTTTGCAAATGAGTCGGGCCTTGTCACCAAGTAAGCCATAAAGGAGT
>JAPMNP010657048.1:0-17700 GCA_029874935.1 Atherina boyeri | reverse complement strand
ATAAGATAAGATAAGATAAGATAAGATAAGATAAGATAAGATAAGATAAGATAAGATAAGATAAGATAAACCTTTATTGTCCCACAATGGGGAAATTCTCCGTGTTGCAGCAGCACAGTGGATAGTTTAAAAAGAGTAAAGAATTATAATAACAATATAATATCAACAATTTAAACAATAAATAATTTTTCATGCCAAATTAGATAAAAGCACATATCCTATAAAACACTTTCCAAGTGGAACTAAACTTACAAAAAAACAACAACCCTATAACAAGGGAGACATTCTTAATTTAAAATAAAAATGTATGAATGAAAATGAATAACATTAACTGATGTAGAGTGATTAAACAGTCAGTTATACTTCCTTAATATCAGTAAGGTTATTAAAGAGTTAAAATCTTCCCTTTTTCATGCATAATGTCCTACAAGCCAGGGCTTATGATATTTCCCAGTATTTGGGTGGACCCACATAAAGGTATTGAACCTTAAAGTAATATATTGCTTCAAACAAGAAAGATATGAATATTGATGTCCTCAGGTCCATGTCTGCTGTCAGATTATAAGTCAAATCAAGTTGCCAGTTCAAGTGTACTGCCAAATGTTATATGATGTTTTCCTAAATGCTTTAAGAAAAAAAATAAACAGAATGTTCCTATGGTAGTGTTTTTGCACTGCATGATGTGCAAAAAAGAATATCCCAAAACTAGAGGTTGGAGTTTTAACTTTCAAAAATCTTTTTGCATTTTTTATAGAAATAAAACAACCACCTGTATTTGTTGGAGACACTCTCTGGGAAGTTGCTGTATATGCTGTTGGCTACTCCCATGCTTTGACCTAGCCATGGAATTCGGAAAGGCAATGAGACTGCAGCTGCTGGTGGTTAAACTGTCCATGATGTCTTTTCTTTTTTTTACACTGAAATATTACATGTTTTAGAAAATGTATTAATGTCAGACTCACTCAGATATCTACAAAGAACATTTAATGACATATTAACCTTTGGAAATAGGAGAAGGGGGAGATACAGAAAAGAGAAAGATCTGTTGTTGAAATGTTGAGTTTTTTTTTTCGAAAAACATAACTTTCACAAAAAAAAACCTCCACGTTGTAATCAGTTATGCAATATAATTTGCTGGTGAACAAAAAACAAAATTTGCAAGAATGATAAGTGGAACCAATAAGAATTTGTGAAATATGCCATCAACAATGTACTGAACCTTGGGTTTTATTTTGGGAAGCAGTAAATTTGTATGAATTTTGCAATGAATCAAACATATTAAGTTAGAATTAGTATGAAAGTGCATACTACAAAAATTTTGTCTGTAAAGTATGCAGTATGAAATTCAAATATCAGTGTGAAAATCCTAAAACTTTTTTTGTGGAAGAGTCATTCAATGCAAGAATTTCCACCACTTGGCAGCCTCAAACTGACATGACAGTATTTCCACAAAAACGGCTACATGTTTAAATTCCTGTGCACATCTCGTAATTTTTCATGCAGTCATATGTGACATTTTAACATGATTTAGATAGACCTTTAATCCAGCACCACAAAAGAATCCAGGAATAGCTTGTTCTTCAAATATTACTGAATGAGTTATAGGTTCCATGTGGCAGTAGTCCAATAAATTCCCCCATTTGTTACAGATTCTAGGTCACACTGAACATTTGAAGATAATTGGGTTAAGCAACCGTAAGTAGTACATTCTGTATACTGGTATTGTGCCATATTCATTTTCAAAGACCTGTCAGGTGGATGTGCCTGGAAGGGAACATGAAGAGATTTGTGTCTTCGTTAAGTTACTTATTTCCAAAAAAATTAAATTCAAAATAACATTTAATCCACATGTGATTTTTATAGCCTTTTATGCAATTACAGATACTGGAGCCAAAATATTATAATTGTAGACATGCTGAAAGTAATCAAAAACATAACAATACAATTTCATTTCTCATGAGAGAGTGATATTGAAAAGAGCACACAATTATATGTTTAATGACTGCGTACAAGTTCAAATCTATAATCCTCCATGTGAGTAATTGCAGGGTGTACTGCAACAATCAGGTAAATTGGCACTAATTAAACATAGTATTCAAGACGATGTTTTAAGTAATGTAAGATGTCACGGAAGTAACTCTAATCTAATGGCAATGTCAAAAGTCGGCATTTGCACTGTTGTTGTCTATGTTTTTAATGCAATTTTCTATCGTGCATTTTAATTGAATGGAATAAAGACAACCTATGCATCAGTAAGAAGCATGGATATTTTGTGACCTGAGTAGTCACAGGCTGGGTGGGTTGTCATGGTTCCTGCAGCTGCAGCAGGAGGCAGGCTTTACAGGTTCCTAGCTTGCTCGCTGCTATGGTAAGCACAACAAAGGTACAGTACAGTTACCTTTAAATTTGAACTTTATCAATCTTAACCCATTCCTCAGTAGAACCTCTTAATTACCTAAACTTTTCTGACTGACACATTAGAGCACAAACCAAATCATTATTTTATCCTTAGGCCACAGGTATTTCATTATCACTTGTACTCATGATGGCACCACAGTGGAAACTCATCAATTACAGAGCACAAGGCCACCGTGCCAGAAACATGTCAGCACTTTGGAGGCAATGTTATATTCAAATGATGAGTCATATGCAGCTGCATCCAAAGCAATTACTACAACTTGCATTTACTGGACCAGGGTGTGCATCTGGTATGCATAGATGGTTAAGGTGGGCCAGTTAAAACTAAAGTCTTGTCTCAGTTACTTCCTTCATAGGTCATATCAAGAACACCTGCATCTAAGGGCATTGTATTTTTTTTAATATGAAATTAAAAATCCAACATTGTTGATTGTGAGCAATCAATCTTTATTTCATCACTAATTGGGATTGGGGTCTTTGGGATAATAACGAAGCAAAGACTTCCCAGCTTCCCTTACCCAGCCACCTCCTACAATTCCGTTGGGTGTGAGAGGGTGGACACCAAGGCGTTACCAAGCCAGTGAGATTTATAATTTCCCCAGCAAGATCCAAGTTTGCCCTAAGGCCTCTTCTGGGTAAAACATATCCAAAACCTCTCCCTGGGAAGCATCCAACAATAACACCAACTTACTCTATTCTGACTGTCTTAGAATAGAGATTAAAAAAGAAGCTCCTCATCCTTTCTAAAGGTAAGTCCAGAGACCCCTTAGAGGAAACTCTTTTCTGTAACTTGTATTTGGGATCTCATGGTTGCTACCACGGCTCATGACAAAAGGCGGTAACTTAGATTGACAAGTAAATTGACGGCTTCACCTTTTGGATCAGTTCTGTTTTCGCAGCAACAGACGGTGTCACTGCAAATCTGACTGCAATCTGCCTGTCAATCTCCCACTCTGCCCAACACCCTCCTCTTAACATGACCTTAGATACTTAAACTTTTCCACATTAGGCCACGACCTACTTCCAACCCAGAACGGGCAATCTCTTTCTTTTTGCCTGACTGAGAGGTGCTAATTCTTATCTTGGCTGCTTCCCACAATGCAAACCACCACAGTTCCTTGTAAAGTCTGCTGCTTTTAAAAGCCAATAGGACCATGTAATGTAATTTGTAAAAAAAAAAGAAAAAAAAGAAGCAAAGTTGCAGTCCTGAACTGAATAAAATGGAAATATTACTCATGCAACTCATTGAAGAATGTGCCAAGTCTGGTGGCCTGAAACCTATTCTCCTAAAAAAAAAAAGAAAAAAAGGAAAAGAAAAATCATATATTTAGTCTGATGGTGCATTTCCGTGAGATGGTTCATCCCAGATGTCTCTAAAACCAGAGAAGTCTGAATGCATGTTCATCTACCTATAATTGTGTCTCAGAGACCCAATGCTTTCTTGTGTTCTGTTTTAGTTCCTAGTCACTTGCTGACATACCTTGTTTGATAGCTTTTAATTGGACCATCCCAACTTTAAAAAAAATGGAAATGGAAAAATGGAATTCAATTATAAAATACAGGAAAATGGCTATTAACAAAGTTTATAAAGAATTGAATTCATCTGAAAAAAAAACATGAAATATCTTGGGTTCTGTCTGCAATAAAATAAAAGACAAATAAATTATAAGAATCCCTTGTTTAGAATTATTTCTTTAATTTTCTATATCGGGCTGCACGGTGGTGTGGTGGTTAGCACCGCAGCCTCACAGCAAGAAGGTTGCTGGTTCGAGCCTTGGCTCAGGAGGGGCATCAGTGGCCTTTCTGTGTGGAGTTTGCATGTTCTCCCGTGTATGCGTGGGTTATCTCCAGGTACTCCGGCTTCCTCCCACTGTCCAAAAACATGCATGCTAGGTTAATTGGTAACTCTAAATTGTCCTTAGGAGTGTGTGTGTGTGTGAATGGTTGGCGGTCTCTCTGTGTTGGCCCTGTGACAGACCAGGGTGTACCCTGCCTAACGCCTGTTAATAGCTGGGATAGGCTCCAGCGACCCTGCATTGGATAAGAGGTATAATGGATGGATTTTCTATATCTTTTCCAATTTTTTCTGATTTAGAGTTGTAGGCCAGGTTTTGCAGACTACTGACAGGATTAGAAATTGAGTATTTCATTATGAAATGTAGCCTATAAGCACTACGTTTCAATCAGATATGCTAAATGACTTCAGTGGGATGTTGTTAAGCAATTAAGCTTTTGGTGGCAGATTTAAAAAACAAAACAATCTATGTATAAATACTAATGGTCATATAAACCAGAATAGCAGTTGATTGTGCTGTACACCAAACACCATTAACTTTAAGGCAAGTTAAGATTTTGATATTCAGAATGCTGAATGATTGAACATAAAATGCTTTGCTTTATACATAATTTAAATATGCTGCATGCACATATAAACATATTGACAATTAAAATCAGTATGCACTGGTTTTTACCCATTTCAGTTTATCTAAAAAGCCATAAATTGCACCGAAGAATTTTGCACGAGCCAACAAGCAAAAGAGCTGGGCCTGACCCAAATGTCTGTACATTAAAGCTCCCAATGATTTCCTTAAAAAAAAATCTGCACTGTTCCAATATGATAAGCACATCTGCTAACACACAACCAGATGTACTTTCATTGTTATTTTCTGACAAGTTTAATTACTCACACTAAACTTTAAATTAATCTCTTTTTTCAAGCTTCAAAGCATTCAAATTTCCATTTTGATGTAAGTTTCATTTATTGGATTAAATAGAGATACTTATTGTTCTTAAGAAAAGTTTTTCCTTTGATCCCAGCTTGGTTGGAATCAAAGAAAATGACAGAAATGACAGAATGACAGTTTTCATCTGTCATTCTGGATGTTTTCTAAAGGGTACGGGCAAATTCCCTGTTAACATACAGATATATGACTGGATCAGTGAACAGAATGACTCAGACTACATAGTGACTAGATATTTTAGGCTGTTTGACAGAGTAGAAATAAACAACTTAGGAACTGCGTAATGACATTAAAATGAGTCATTCTTATATATTTATCTGAACTTAAGCACTTTATTGGAGAATGTCTGGAAAACAGGAAAATGCCTGGATTTGGCTACATCATACCAAATAACACAAGCAGACAACATATTTGACATGACACCTTAAACAACTTACAACCAGAGAAACACAAATACATTGTTTTTTCAATCCATGAGATATAAAACTTTTCCCAAATAGCTCGTAAAATCTCATTCCCTTTAGCAAAGCCATAAAGAAGCATTGAATTTAAATGTTTTATGACTAGTCTAGTGGTCTGATATGTTTTTTGCTCTGTTTTTAAATTCATGCAAAAATGTCCATCTGAAATGTTGATACATATTGAACAACGAAGTCAATATATATACATTTAAAGCACCATTAATTTGTTAATGAAAACTGTTTTTTGTCAGTTATAATCATTACAACTTATTTTAAAACTGACGCTCTAAGCGTATCCTCAGTATTGCAACACCGGTTTCACTCTCAGAGTTTGAAGTCTGTCTCTGCCTTTACAAGGGAGATAGTCTCATCCATCCATGTTCAATCTCTTCCCCTCCGTCTGTTGCCAGCTGCCAAAAGACATAAAACAATGAACACATGCCATTCACGCAGATATGATTGTTGTCTAAATGTGAGATATGTACTGTGTCAAAGCTTGGCGTCTATGCTCTGATCTCATCTCTCCCCATATGGAAACACCAAGCTCAGCACAGCAGGGAGTAGGAGTGATGATTATAACGTCCCCTACAGGGGAGTGTGTTGACTCAGAACCTAGCCTCATGAAAAGTTATATGAACAGCAGCTGCAGCGGCATAGCAAATGTCAGCATAGCATTCAGGTGAGCATTGTAGCAGCAAGCATGACAGTAAGCGCCCACAACTGACATCAAGGAACCAGTGGACTTTTTGAGAAATGTACTCATGTACTTCTTTGCTGATAAATCAGATGAGAAGACTGATACCGCCACTGTGTCTGGATGGAAAATATAAAATGAGTAATAGTTTGGCCTCACTAAGCACAATTGCTTTAAAAGAAGTAATCAGGTTTGTCCAAACCCCCCAAAAAAACCCACTTACAAGCACCAACAAACTTTTTTCATAATCGCTTGCTTAATTTATGAATTGTAAAAACAACACATCATGGTTTTACAAGAGGTTAAGTGCATGACTTTGTCTTAACAAGAATTCATATGGACCTTTGTTCTCACTGAGGTTACCAGGAAACTATTTGAGACGCAGGAAGTTACTCTGCCTGGCCAAAATTAATTCCACTGTATAATCCCTTATAAAAATGTTTGCCTAGGATTAAACTAACAAGATAAACAAGTGTGAATTTATGAGGTTCAAAGGTTTTTGAATCATTAAAAATCAACCAGCAGTTTGTTTCTGCCTCTTTCTTTTTCTTTTTTTGTACTTCACTTCATATTTGCCATGCACAAAATAGTGCCATAAATCTTCTCATCTAACTTTCAGTGATAAAATGGGCAGTTTGAGTGACTTTCTCAAAATGTAAAACTTTTCCTTTAATTACACCCACCATGACTGATGAGGTGTATTACACATAAGACACAGCGTATGCTGTTTAAAATGCAGTGAAAGGTTTTAAGTGAAAGCCAAAATCAGCTCACAGATGGTGTTTCATTTTCTACATTGCAAGATTTTTATTTAGGGTGGCTAATATTTTTTCTTTTTACCTAAAACTCTTCGGGGAGGAGTTCTTCCTTCTACAAAGGCAAGCAAATTTGCACATCATATATCATTCATGGATTCATTTTCTCACTTGTTAAGATGTACAAAAGGATAAAACTCACTTTGGATCAGTCTGGTGAGTTGATCAGAGTCAAGACTGGAATCTCCTTCAATGGTGGTAATTTTTGAAACATCAACTCCTGTTGAAAATTTTTTATTTTTTGTAAGAGACTGCATTATCCATAAGGTCACAGTTATGGTTAATATGTCACAGTCTTTTGTGACCTTATCATATGTTGTGTAGATATTATGCCTGAACATGCACTGGTATTGGCCATATCTAATTTTAGAAATAGAGATTTAAAAAAGCAATACATCCAAGTGCAAAACACCTTTAAATTGCTACAGTAGTAAAAGCTAGTAAAGTTTAGCTCTTATGCTGGAAATGACTTCTTCACTTTCCTCAGAGAAATGTTTTCTATTTCCCTTACCTTCCAAGTCGATGTTTGTGGTGCCAGTGCTGACTGAGTACTGAGGGCCTGAAAACAATAGAATTCATGAGCTCTTGAGAGAATAAGTCACGAAAAGCTTCTGACAGGTTAATTGAAGAAAAATAGAATATCTACCTGAGACAACCCTGGTGACTTTGGTGATGGTGGGTTCACCTTCGATGACCCTGGTAACTTTGGTAAAGGTGGGTTCGCCCTCAATTACTCTGGTAACCTTGGTGATGGTAGGCTCCCCCTCAATGACTCTTGTCACTTTGGTTACTTGAGGAACTGTAAAAAGCAGTAAGAGAATATTTCATGATAGCCACTGAAGCAATCCCCTTTGATGCACATAATCTACATGAGCGAGAATAAGAATCTGTCTCACAGAGGCTTCATAGTTTGAAAAGGTAAATAGTGATTTTATATTGCCAATTACCTTGAAAATTAACATAATTAGCTCAAATAAGTTAATAATTGTTAAATGTCAGTGTCAGAAGATCAGTGCATATGTATTCCTTGAAATGCTCCAGAGTCTGCAACAACTCTGAGCCAGGCAAGCGGCACTAGAATAAGGAGCTCTCCAAATAGATGTACAACATCAGAAAACTGGATAGTCCAAAGAGCATCATGAAAGGGGTATTTATTTATTCATCTATTTATTTTGTGTGTGAAGGGAAGGGGATATGCATATGTGTGGTGACTGTTTTACCAACAGTAGATATTAACTACTCAATGGAGTCTCAATTTAATGACACCGGGATGATTTGACACCTTCCATGGTCAGTTGCAACACGTGTTACCACTTGGATATTTCTTAGTTGAGAAACATTGGCAAAGTAAATATGATAAAATGATCAAATATAATAAAAAAAATATGACAGTGGCATTTTCGCAAGCTACTATGTGTGATATTTTTGAGGTTTGGGTTGTTTAGATAGTAAGTATTCCCGTTCTGAAGTCCTTGTTCTTCAACTTGGCTCACCCACAACAAATCACACCGAATTCCAAATGAGAGTGTGCCAAAGGCTGGCACCGGCAAAATATTAACAACTCATATATTTCATTCAAATGAACAAAAACCAAAATGAAAAGATACCAAAAAGAGTAAACATATTTTCTTAGTATAGTATATTAGACTGTACATTGAAAATCACATGATGATGGTTTTCTGTAATCATAATTACCTTCCTCAACAACACGTGTGATGATCCTCTCTAAAAAAAAAATGACACATGTGAGACCATTAATGACAGTGAAAGATGCCAATCGGGAAATCAAAAGCTCACAAATATAGTAGTAGCATAATAATTTCACTACTTACTCATAAATGTAAGGGGTATTTCTTGATATCTAAACCCTGAAATGAACTGTAAAAATGGTAGAAATGTGTTAAAGAGGTGCATTGTATGTGAATTTATTGTTGTTTTTTAAAAGTTATTAACAAATGTGGAAAATGCAAGTAGCTAATGAAAATATAATAAAAAAATGTATAGAGAAGGCATAAGGTTTTCTGGTAGGTACTTGTTTTGGATTTTATGCTGAGTTGCATCAATTATTTTTTGGCAATCGCAGAAGACTACACCCTGCTAATTCATAAGTACTGGAGCTTTAATAACAACCGGTGATTATTAAAAGCCCAGTTTTGTATACCTATAAACTTACAGATAATGAAAGGCATAAAGATCGGACATACCGACAAGGCAATCCTTACCTTAATTTGCATATAAGTAATGAGCCTCTGCAGTATCAGGAGCAAATCCTGGCTTCCAACAGGGATGTCTGAATGAGAGCACAGGGCGTTATGCACAATTAGATTTGTCCTGTAATTATAAAAGCAAGTGCATGTCTTGACAGATTTATTGATGGGAATTTATGAATAAATTCATACCTCCAGGGTACAAAACTTGGTCAACAAAGTGAATGACGCCATTTGTGGCCATGATATCAGATTCTGGGAGTTGGACAGAATTCACTTTCACTGTGTTGTTTGCCTGAAGTAGACAGTTAACACAATCATAGACAGAAAAACGAGGTGTGAGTGACGGGAATTAATATTGAGCTCCAATAAAAACCATTAGCTTGTTGAAGTTTTGAATTCAGGAGATATAATCAGACTAGCTGACTCACTGTTCCATAAGAAATAAAGCTGGTTATTCAAAACACATTTTTGCAAACCACCTTACTACTTAAAGATAAGAAAATATATATTTATGAATCTATCTAGATAAAAAATTCTGAATGAAATACTTACAAAAATCATTCTCAGGTTGCTGCCCTGGAGTGATTTAAGAAGGTTTGTCACCCCACCCTCCAAACCACCACCAATGGCAATACCACTACTGAAGTGATACAAAAGAATTGTTCTGAGAGCATTTATGTCACCTGGAATAAAGAAATAGAAAACACATAATCTGTTTATTTATTTTTCAACTAGGGATATCAGTGCCTTAAATATGAAAATATGATGACAGTGAATTGGACCTACCCTTCAACAAGGTCACATCTCTCTCGCTTAAACTGGCAAAGGCCTTATCACTTGGGGCAAACAGAGTGAAATCTCCCTCCTGTTCAAGCAGGTCAGTCAGACCGGCAGTTTCCATAAGAGACAAAAAGATCCTGCAGCACAGAGAAGAAGCTAGTTACTCAGCTGTTATAAAAACCACAGAGAACTAACTATTTCTGCTGACAGCACTTTTTATTCCCATATGTGCCATGTGGTTTTAATGGAATGATACAGGAAGATGTGGTTTGATAATTATCCTACTCTTTAAGACCAAACCCCATTTTTATTAAGATCGTCTACTGCTTACTTGAAACCTCCATTCTCTGTGAGTATCTCTAACATAGTTTTTTCTGCAGGTTTCAACAGAGTCCTCATGAGATGAAGGGCCCCATTGCTTCCTTCCTTACTGCCTCTTATCAGACAGGAATTCTCAATGCACACAGCCTGCAGATAGAATATACAGGTTAAAGGCATTAAACATTATATGACTGTGCAAATGCGTGTTTAATGGCATCATTTTGGACACAAATTTACAGAAGATGTCACACCGTGCGGTAAATAAAGACTCGAAGAATTTTTCCTCCAATGGTCTCCAGCCGCTGTCCATTGTAAAGTTGTCCCAGGCCAATCTTATTCTTCAAGATGTGGTTCTCCAGGATGACCTTGAGAAATCTTTGATCCATACCCATCACCTCATCTTCAAAGGAAAGTATTTTTGTCATGTGAAATTGATCACATCAAATATTTGCAGTTAATGTTTTGGCAGTTTTTTCAAATTTTATTTTGGCAACAATAACTCAAAAGCTGCAATATCTTAAACAAAGCCTTCTCTGCCCTCAGTGAGTTGCTCTTTTTTTTTAGTAGATTCCCTTTACTCAAATATGACTCAATTGGTTGGTTTTTCATGCAGTTCAAAAGGGCCTAGACTCACATTAGAAGAATATGCCAACTTTTAGTGGTCTTAAGAGTAACTGCATGTGGATGTATACTGGTTTTCATGACGGTATCAGTTGGAGTTAGAAGAAAAAAAATTAAGTCTCTCATATTATGTATCTTACATAATTATTGTCCAAAAACTATCCAAGTAGATTTTTCATTAAATGTGATTTAATTTCATTTACTAGTCATAGTTTTCAGTATATGTACTCTATGTGAAAACATAGAAAAACACAAGAATATATATCAATATGCAGATTAATAAAGAATATTTCCTTTTACTATAGACTGCAACTAAATAAGAATGAGCCAGCATTCATATTCAGCCACCTGCTGAGTGGAAAACAGATGGTATTCATCATATAATGAGCTGTTTGAGACTCACCAGTGAAGGCAGAGTTGAGAGGGGCCAGCAGAGTATACTCAGCCTCTGCTCTCATGGCAGCTGAGAGACCCAGCTCGGACACCATGTCACCAAAAGTTGACTGGGAACTTCCCAACAATTCCATAGCCAGCTTAGCTTAAAGGGGGACAAGCATTCCAGACACTGTTAAAATTTGACTGTCAGAAAAGACATTACATTTTTCAATAATAAGACATGTTTTCTAAACTCAGGAAAAAAGGGGAAATGGGATCTAACCTGAGTCTGGCATGAGCACTTGATCAATAAGGTGGATGACACCATTGGTGGTGACAATGTCCTTTTTAAACACCATTTTAATTCCATTAACTGTTAAACTCTCGCCATCACAGCCGATTTCAATGTTGTTTCCCTCCAGGGTCTCATAAGAACTTCCAGCCATGATGGCCTCAGAGCACTGGACTGAGTCCAGGAGGTGGAAACTCAGAAGGGCTGAAACCAGATGACATTTTAAGTTACTGTGTGGTTAAGTTGTATAGCTAGATGTTTATTTGATGCATTGACATTTTTATGATATTCCTCATGTTATATTGCAGCTGAAGAAATAATGCCCTGGAAACCTGCAGACCCCTTGGATCCCTGAGGTCCTTGTGTGACAGGACTTGAGATGTGTTTAACTTTGTTAGTAGTCTTAATCTCTGCTGTTTCCTGCCTTGCACTGCACATACAATCTGATGCTAAAAACGTTTATCTATTTTTCAAGGTACACTCTTACTACCTATTTTAAGGCTTTGATATTCTACTTATCAACATGGTACCTATACTTTTAATAATTTTCAAAAATGCCCAAAAATTAAGACAAAAAACAAACTTGAAATATAATGTGTTGAATGGCACATTGTGACACAGCATTAGCATTTAATGCTAAATACCCTCCATTGTAATGTCACATGTTCTGAATTTGAACAAACTCATCATGTAAAAACAGAAAATCTAATTCCTTCATCATTAGATGGAAAAGGGGACCTGCCACAATTAGTTTAAATGTTACGTAAACCTTTGAAGAACAGATGCATTTACCTTTGAGGACCTCCTTGTCGGCCTGAAGCCTTTCTAACACATCACCACCGAGCTTATCAAAGGCTTCATTGGTGGGAGCAAAGAGAGTGAAATGTCCTGGCTGACCCAGTTTCTCCAACAGTCCAGCTGTTTGAGCCATGTCCTAGAAGATGTTTTCATCAGCTGGGTTATGTTAAGTGAACCTCAACACAAATAAAACAAAGTACAAACATTTGTCTACGCCAGTATATACTTACACTGAGAGTTGTCAAGTCATCGTTAACCTCAATGTAATCCTGGATGTTGTTTCCAATAGCGCTGATGACACGGTCAATGACATGTACAACTCCGTTGGTGGCAATCTGGTTGCCATATATAATCCTTGCACAGTTAACAGTCACCACCTGCACATAACATACACTTTAATGCTGCACCACCCACAAGCTTTTTTTAGTTTTATTTTAGTTTAGTACAACTGCAAGGAGACAGCTGTAGAAACACCAAATGGCAATACTCACCCCATTAGAATAATGGTTAATATGTAGACCGAGGTCATTGTACATAGAAGTTACTGTCATTCCATTCCTTAAATCTTTGGTCAAGAGGCGTTTGTTGGCCATGTGATAATGCAGGGCGTTGTACAGTTCAATGTTGACATTGCTGACCAATGCATTTCTCACTGTCTGTTAGATGATGAAAATAAAACATTAAAATGACACAAACAGAGGAGTTAAAATTATTTTTTTTTTGCTTTGACTCACCTCATCCAACATGTCCCATGCTTCATTGCTGGGAGCAAAGAAAGTATAGGATCCTGATCCTTCGATCTCTGGCCTTAGTTTGGAAATGTCAGAGTATTTTTGGGTTGATGTAGCCTTCACTATACCCAGACTTCCATAAACATGGTCGATTGGGGCAACTAAAGAACAACTAAGTGTTATTAGATACCAGCATGTATTCAAATCATTGTATTAAAAAGTTAAGACAGTACGTCAGCTATTGAGATAATATGCTATAGCATATTTCCCTAACTTATTTGCTCTGTTTAAAAAAAATACCACGCAGCTGGTCTACATATGTAGGATTTGACCTCATCTAACGTTTATGCAACTAATACATTGAGGGCCAGACTGTACCTGCAGGACATCCGCGCATTCCTTCCAGTTTGATGTAACCTGGGCAGCACTCATACAGCACAGTCCTGAAGTCAAAACATACAAGTTATTATTATTATTATTATCATTATTGTTATTATTATTATTATTATTATCATTATCATTATCATTATCATTATCATTATCATTATCATTATCATTATTATTATTATTATTATTATTATTATTATATTTTCTTTCTTTTATCTTTTTGATGCCTGTACACTAGCTGAGTAATCATTCCTTGGTGTGCAGGGCTTTTTTTATTTCGTTTTTTTTCCCCAGATGTTTCTCATTATCTACTGAATTTTCCCAGCAAACCATGTGGTCCAGCAGTTTGAGCCAGTACCTAATTGAAATGGTGCCTTGAGGCCTATGCTACTATTTCAGTAGTCAAAGTATTAGATCTCTCTTTTTGCAAGCCAGTTAGTTTGGATTCTCCCCTACATTTAACAAACTGGACTATGAAATAGTATTTTGATTGTTTTTATTCAGTTAACACAACAAACTTCGATTTTGAAGAACATTGGAAACAGCCAATATTTACATTTTTCAATTAATTTTTTAAGAAACAGATCAATTAGACAACATTTTGAATAAATTAGTTGTTTTTTTTTACTTGGATGCAAAACGTGCAGAAACCACTGCTTTATCGTCATTTTGCCTGACAACAGCCTGAGGAGAATTGTAAAATCAAAGTGCAGCTGTGAGATGTAAAATATAACTTGCATCAGCTCGCTTAGTCGTGTTGAAACTACAACACTTTAGCGATGGGAAAATGACATGTGGAGATGTACATTTCACCCTAAATAACTAGCAGGTATTCATCTATAAAAAAGACCCACAATACATAAAGAACATGCCAGATGTAGCTGTTAGGGGTAAATAATACCATATGTGCTCGGAGCTGGCCATGGGGAGTTCATTTGGGTAGATTACTTAGTTTTTATTGTAAGAGAAGTTGCTCCTGCTCCAGCTTTCAGCTGGGCATAATTAACACAATCATGGCAAGTTGTAAAAGAAAAAAAACATGTATCTTTTGTTTTATAAAAGACCTCACAAATGACATTGTGTAAAAAGAAGTAATATATCATACATGCAACACTTGCTGGTTTGTGAAACACTGGTTTCACAACTAATGCCATGTTGCGAAAGCGAAAGAGTTCTTCACTGTCAGTTTTGTACAAAATGTGCATACCAGAACAAAATCCATGTGTGTTATTTTGAATATCTGTGATTGAAATTACATCAAATTAATTATGCAGATAGAAAATATCCAACAGATTTACCATACGTATAAAACATTATAACAGCCAGACACCATTAGTAACAGATTACGTCAAAATGAGTCAAGACTTCATAAGCAGAGAGTTAACAGAGCCACATTGTTCTATGTCTCATCCACTGCTAATGTTTCTGACAAGGTATAGACCTCTGGTTCTGGGTAAAGGCTAACTGCATGTCTATAACAGCTGTATTTGAATCAAGGTTGAATTGAGTTGCAGGAACTGGGATGAGATCACTCAAGGCCTAGTGGGGCAGAGTCAGCAAAAGCCTTGTTATATTGCTTTCCCACACTGAATGATTTCTTTGGCCATGGAAATGGAAACTTCTGACAGTAAGTATCTAAATAAAAGTTGGGTACCACTACAAAATTTGATAACATTTTATAAAGTATGTTGTATGTGATGTATGTGGTTTCATTCAAATGCAACACATCATTAATGTGCAGTCGGGAAATGTGTGTTTTTTGGAGACAGACCCATTTTGAAACCAGAAATGTTCACTAAGTTTGGCTGGCTGCATGCTGCATGCAAGTTAAACGTAGTCCTTATTGGAACACTGGGGAAAAAAATAATTTTGAGGCACACAGTGAATCATCCAGGTCAACCAAACAATTTGAGGTGTTAAAACGTCAGTACTGGAAAATGAATAAAATTTTAAGTTGACCTTTTTAACGAATTTGGTTTTTAAAAATTATGATTGAACTCTCTGCGAAAGGCCTAATATCATCACTTGACAGATTCAGTTGGAAAAATGTAATTATGAATAACTATGCCTACTTTGAGGGCTATGCATGACATTTTAGCATAGGCTAGCACTAAGGGCAGCTTCACTGTACTGCATTTATGTTAGAGGGAGAAAAAGAGTAAGGGACTCAAAAGTAGGCATGGCTTTGATCCATGTTTAAACTTAAAACTGCTGAGCCAGCTGGAACAATAACAGAAAAAAGAGGTTTTAATGATTGAGCTGAATGTGTTTCCATTCATGAATACAGTCAACATTTCGCCGCCACATCATATCCTGGAATCAGTGGTTCACCACTGTGGTATCCAACGACGACCAGTCTTTAAATGCAATGAAAATCCTTTTACAGAATCTGGGATCAAATAGGATTGTCTTCAATACAAAGAGTTAAAGGCTTGCTCTATAAATGTGTTTTTCATTTTATGCTGTAGTGTAATTCAAAGTAAGATAACAGATGTCTATCTGTGTGGAAACATTCAAGTTTCCATGAAAACCTTTAAGACAAAGTAGGAGTACTGGGAAGCAGACAGACTGAGGAAACATTTTCAGACACTCACAAAAGTGAACCTTGAGTTTTAGCTGTGCTCTCTGAATTTACAGTACATGTAATTTCTTTTAAAGTTATATGATGAGACAAAACAACACTTACGCTTTTTTTCCACAGATGGCCCCTTGGTACCAATTACGACAAGTGCTGAAATACTTTTTCTTGGTTCCCATGACTTGCTGGAGTGCACAGACATTCGGTCTAATGAGATTTGTTGAAGGAAAAGGGACAACCATTATTCAGCAGGTATAAAATTGGCAAGAATGTCCTCAAAATGACATGACTTACATGTAAATTACTATGTGAGGAACAGTCCTGCTGGGTAAGACTTCAGACTGTCAAGTTTGAATAATTATCTGGCAACTATCCTGTTGCTTCTGAAATTTGGCAGTCAGTTATGAATAATGATATCTATGCCTGCTGTGCATGAAAAGAGTCAGTTTTGAGTTATGAGTCAGGGAATATTATCTCACTGGTTTAAACTAATTCAAAATAAACATTATCTAATGACACTTTTCCACAACTTGTGAAACAACAGAGGTTGTATACAGTATACAACCTCTGTTGTTTCAGCAAGATTGCAGATTTTATCAAGGAATGATATTCATGCTTGGACAATGAAAGACCAGTGCACAGAAATGAAAATGCAAAGCAAACAAAAACAAAATCTAAAACAATTAATGATATTAATAGGCTTACCCTTCTTTTTTTGCCCTGATGCGACTGTGGGAAACTATTTTGTCATAAGCTGAGGAGTCAGCATAGTCAAATATAGAGAGCACAAAGAGTGCAAAGGCAGCCACAAAAAGGAGCTTCATCCTTGATTCCAGCAAGCCCTTCCAGTCCCAGAGTAGTGGGAGCAGACTCACAGCCGGAGTTTATATACCACAAGTCTCACCCTCCACTCTAGGAGGATGGCAAAATTTCTTACTTTCAAGGACCACCCAGCCTTTGAAATAGCATATTTCTCTTGAACACTGTGCTTTTTCACCTTTTGTGTAATAAATTATCTATGAATTAATAAATTAATGGCATTTTTTTCTTTTCAAATTTATTTGTAGAACAGAAAGAAAATCACAAAACCGTTTGCCACTTCTCATCTAAGCAAGTTTCAAGATGCATACTGTTTTAATGCATTTCTGCATAAACAGAAAGCTCTTTTAAAACAGCCTGACTTATTCACACTTATTTCAACCAGCCTACACATTAAATGTTTCGGGTCAACTTGATTGCAAAGTGTCATGTTCTATTCAGACTTTGTAACAGTTATATGCCTTTTATATAACAGCACATTTAAATGTCCTTTATACATATTGCAAAATAGTATGTCTAATCTGATTGACATACTAAACAAGTGAGGTAGTTGGATGGAAAGTTAAGCTGTATTTGGTCTATAAGGGTGAAAGAAAGAAAGAAAGAAAGAAAGAAAGAAAGAAAGAAAGAAAGAAAGAAAGAAAGAAAGAAAGAAAGAA
>JAPMNP010657046.1:0-10226 GCA_029874935.1 Atherina boyeri | reverse complement strand
CCAGCCAAAGTAAATTATCTAAAAAGTTGACATGAGTTGACAGGGATCCATCATGCATGATCAGGATTGGGGGGGATTGAACCAAAGTCTTGATCTTTTGGTTTTAGCCCAGCAACTTTTTGAAAATGGGTACTATCTTAAAGCCTATCATACTGAATTACACTCCACTAAACTGAAGGAGAAAGAAAAGACTTGAATAAGAATGAATTTGTGCAAATTTGTCCAATTCTTCAGCAGAGGAACAACAGTCTACCGCTCAGGAAGTCATGACCGATTCTAGATTTCAATATTAGTTAACCTTTCATTCCTTTTTCTTATTAAATTTCATGACGCCTCATATAGGCCAAATGTAGCTATCTTAACCCTTTAAAGCTCAACTAAAAAAAACAAAAGGGGGGGGGGGAGTAAATTCAAATTATTTCAATCTGAAGTCTTCATTTGGCCCATTATCAAACTATGAAACAAATTAACAAAAATAATTATTGAATATACACCATTTATCATTGTGTGACATTACAAAATTATTGTTGTGTAGTATTCTATCTCCTGTATCAGGAATATCAGATTGTGCACATGAAGGTTTGGTGCAAAGATTTCACCGTAATTTAACGCAAAAGGACGTAAGGTTTCAGAAACTGTGTATCAAATCTGATACATACAGCATTATAGGATTAAAATGTGTTTGTTTTTGTGCAACACTTAAACAGAAATATGTTTTATTGTAGTTGGGTGTGAGCATGTTGAAAGACTTAGTATGTTGGAGTTATTTTTATCTCCATAAAATCTCATTCGCAGCGTAGCCATTTGTTCTAAATACCTCTGGTATCAGGCATTTTTGTTAAAGATAGATGCCATTAAGCCACTACTTAAAACGCCAACTCTTGATGCCTCTGTTTTTAACCATTACAAACCTGTATCAAACCCTCCATTCATATGCAAGATTAGGCTACTGAGAGAATTGTCTTCAAACATCTGAACAAATTTCCTCACTATGAATGACCAGCTGTAAAAATTTTAGTCAGGCATGAGACTTCATCACAGCACTGAAACAGCAGAAACATTGAGGTTTTAAATTACATTAGGCTGAATGCAGATTCAGGGAACGTATTGGCTTTGCTCTGTTAGACCTCAGCGCTGCATTTGACACCGTTGATACCACAAAGTAGCATATTGCTAGATGGATTGGAAAATTAAGTAAAACTTTCTGGAACAGTCTTAAATCAGTTCAGGTCATGGTTCAGGTCATACTTAGAGGGCCGGGGGTTAATTATTCACAATCTTGGTGCACTGCTGGACTCAGACTTAACTTTCAGTCAGATTAAAGCAGTTCTATCAGCTAAAAACTGAAAAAGACCAAGAGAAGCTTATCCAGACATTTATCTACAGTAGCCTTCTTGACTATTGTAACAATCTACAGACAGAACTATCCAAAACAAGCATTAAACAGTTTCAGTTTATTTAAACTGCTGCTGCCAGAATTTTAACAAAGACAAAGAGGAGAGAGCATCAGTCCTGAAGTTTTACTGGCTTCCAGTGCTGCTACCAGGTTAATATTTTACAGTGTAGCCTACATATTTTACGTCATTGCAAATTAAATGGATCAGTGCATATAACAAAAAACAAACATGTAAGCTACTTGATAAAGTTCCAAAGAAAATGTATCTTAAGGATTGGCAGTTTAAGTTAATTAAATGTGAAGTATTTACAAAAAACAAAAAACACGCTACTTCCGGTCAACGCAGATTTAAAAATTACACGCGGCGTCATTACGTATACTCGTCATGGCAACATCCCCACTCATGTGGCTTTTAGAGCTGCGGTTTGCGGAAGTCACCAGCAGAAGAGGCGTAAACAACGGTTGCTTTGCTAGCTCTGCTCCATCGGGCTGTTCATGTAAACAAAGGCGAAGGATGTTAATTTAACTGCAAGTATTATTAAGTAACTAATGCATTTCTTTCCACAATGCAGCCAGCGGAGAAAGGTATGTCTGGCTTTACTGTTTCTCTAAAATTATTCTTCGTTAAACGCGTTTTGTTTTTGTTTCTTTGCTGGAATGACTAGACCTTTGCCTCGTAGCCGACACATTTCCCTGAAAAAGTGGGCCACCAAGTTACTAACTCAGCATTTTACGCTTTAAAAGAACTCGTGCTACCCAAGCTGGAAGTTGCCTAATGCTTCTCCTCTTTTTAAAAGAAGTTTATATTTTTTTGAGTGTTTCAAGTCGTTCATTGACCCCTAGTTATCCAATCCAGCTACTGTTTTTCAGCAGATTTTCTATTCCCATAGATCAAAACCTCACTCCAGCTTTGTGAATATTTTTTTCTGTAATTTTTGCCAATACCTTGATTATGAACTGGACATGTCTAGCACTGATATTTAAATTCAGTGAAAGATTAAGAACAACCGAATTCTGTTAAATTTGATATTGGAAAGTGNCACACAGTTAATGCTGAAATGTTCACTTGCATTATTGTAATTATTACTGAGATTATTATTTGTTGTTGTTCCAGCATATTATCGCTTTGTGGTGCTGTTCTTTAACTGCCTGCTGACATTTGGCTCCTACTTCTGCTTTGACATCCCCAGCGTTTTGCAGGATCAGTTTCAGGGGGTGAGTTAATGGCAGAAGAGCAAATCAGCCTAAAGATACCATGATTTCTAATTACTTTTCCACATCAATTTACAAGATTGTTATTTGTCAAAATTCCAAAGTCACTACTATGGCAGTGGCTTACTTGATATAGTGCTGTATCATCATTTGTCTTATCTGACAGAACCTTACATGCCCAAATGCAACAGTAATCAATGGGACAGTGGACTGTGTGGAGGGACTGGGGATGTCCCCTCAGCAGTACAATCTTCTCTATGCTATTTATGCCTGGACGTAAGCACATCCACACATTGACTATTCTGCACATGTGCTGATAGATGGCTTGTTTGACAGTTGCTGTATCTTTCCACCAATTGCCAGGAATGCAGTCGTTGTGATCATGGCTGGATTTCTCATCGACAAATTAGGAAACCGCTGTAAGTCTGTGTATTTGCAAACCTGTTAAGACTGCAATGCACTGAAAAAAAGCTTATTTGATTTATTTTTTTCTCCCCTGTAGTTGGAGTATTTCTGTTTTCTTCTCTGTGTGTTTTGGGCTCCTCTCTGTTTGCATTGGGCTCCCACTTCAGAGGAACTCCCTACCTGCTTCCACTCATGCTCACAGGCCGTTTGTTGTTTGGATCAGGCAATGGATCTCTGACCAGTAAGTACACTTTACATGCAACATATACTCTCATTTCTGTGGAACATTCCTAAATCCTTTGCTTATGCTTTTCCATCTTAGTTGTTCAGAATCGCATCACAGCCTTCTGGTTCAAAGGGAAGGAGTTGGCTTTGGCTTTCGGTCTGACCCTGGCCTTCTCTCGTCTGGGTTCTGTCCTGAACTTCTTCCTCACGCAGAATTTTGAGGAAAAATATGGCATGCAGTGGACACTCTGGGGTGGTAGGTGATAAGGGTTGGAACTTTGAAACCTAACTGATTGATGTGTAGACACAGGATGTCACATGAAGCATACCTCTCTGTTCTCTAGGAGCAATCTTGTGCGTTCTTGGCTTTATTTCTGCTATCATTGTGAGTGCCCTGGACAAGATTGGAATGAGGCAACTAGGTTTGGATGGAGCCATCCAAGAAGAGTCCCGAAAAGTGGTATGACCATTGTAATTTCCATTATCAACTATTGACCTCTGTTTATTTAAACTTTAGTTTTTTTCAAGCTGTGCACACACAGTACTGTAGCAATGTTTATTGTTGTGCTATTATGTGTTTTGTGTAGAGGATTCAGGATGTGAAACTCCTGTCGCTGCGATACTGGCTGCTAGTTCTCACCATCATGTTTTTCTACAACGGCATATTCCCCTTCATCGCAGACGCCAGGTATTCAGAGAACTCAGGGTACTTTACATAGATAAAATGCAAACAAATTCCCTTTTGAGTAAGTACAACATACAAAACATGCATGAATTAGACATGCAGTATGTATAAAATAAAAATCCCTCCTCGTTTAATACCTTCTGATTGTGTATGGGCCTGTCACAATCGACGCACGGGCACTATGCGATCGCTTGCAGCCTCAAAATATGATGGTCATGCGAACATTTTCTTTTGGCGCACGGGCATCTGCACGAGCGACCGCTATTGACCGCATGAAAAGGTGTGAATCGCAGTTGGATCATTGGTCGCAGCTGAATGTCATGCATGCACAAAATTCAGTGGCGGTCGATTGCGACTGATTATAGCTGCAGCAGGCCGCTACAGTCGCGAGAATAAAGATAAATCGTCTCAGGCGCGCAGATGGTGAGACACTGGTGAGCGCCACTATATACAGGATGCATATCATTTGGGACTCAGGCACAGCAACATGGCAGAAGGGAGGCCACCACAACGTTTGAGATGGACGCGAATCAGACCACAACAATCAATTCCAACTACAGCAGTGACGCACGGCTGTCCGCACCACTGGCCGCACTCAACGTCTGTTGCCCGTGAAACACTCACTCACCAGCCACTCACAAGCCTCTCAAGCCTCTTCGTTTTCTTCCTTGCACCACTCTCATTTGGACACAATCCAAATCAACCGCATCCAGTCTCAGCCCATGCTCTATTGTGACTGTGACAGCGATTTCTTAAAGGTTTACTTTGCGATCTTTGCAATCTTTACGACTGATGGCGATTTCACTTATGGCGCAGAACAAATGGAGGACAAAGTCGCTGCGGTCAATGCGCCAATTGTGACAGGCCCTTTAACAAACCAGTATTCATATTCCACCCTAGTGCATAAAAGCTATAACAGATCTGTTGTATCATACTTATCTGCTGTCTTTTCCCATCCAGCAAGTTTATTCAGGATAAGTACACCGACTACAGCCAGAAGGAGGCAGCCTATGTTGCTGGGGCAGTTTATGACAGCTCACTAGTTCTCTCAGCCAGTGTGGGCATCCTCATTGTAAGTGTCCCAATCCTTTCTTTAATCTGTTCTGAAGTCTGCAGTGTGACAGTCTACAGCTAAACTGATTTTAACATTTGTGTTTTAGGATTATGTAGGTCTCCGGGGCATTTTTGCAGGGGCCTGCGCTGTCCTCACACTGCCTGTGTTTGGACTCCTGGCCTTTTCCTTCGTTCCTCCTCTGGTCTCCACCATTTGGCTGGGGGTCACTTACTCGTTTGCTGCTGTGAGTATTGACTCAAATGGACAGACTTTTTCTTACATTTCTGTCTTTTTCTTTCTGTTACCCAAAAATACGAAATCTTCAAACTGATTTAGAAGACATGCCTGACTTGTCTAAACCCATTTTTCAGATCTGCACTGAACTTATTAGAATTTCTAACTGTGCTGAAGTTAATCCAATGTGGGATATTAAACGAACCCTTTTTATGTCATAATTGGTATTAGGAAGTAAGTTAACCTTTTGAACTTTAAAAAAAAAGAATAGGGAGGGGATTTTATGCACTGCTAAATTAATAGTGGAAGTAGGTGTATAGTTGTTTTTCAGCCTGTATGTATAGTTTTTAAGCTTAGTGTGAATAGTACAGTAAGTGTGTCCAACCAAACAGTTTTTTCCCGGTTTTCGTTGTGTTCCAGGCTAGCATGTGGCCCTCTATTCCTCTTGTAGTACCTCAGGCAACTTTGGGTACAGCCATGGGCCTGGCAACCTCCATACAGATGGTTGGGATTGGGGTGTCCAATCTGGTGGTTGGCCAGATATTGGGCACAAAATCAAGGTAAGGGAACTCTTCATATTCTTCTCATCCATTGGTAGTGGATGAAGCCCTTGTACACAAAAACATGGGTATTTTGATAACTCTTAGTTTTTTCAATGATTTTGCACCTATTGCCCACATGCAAATGTAGTTTCAATCACAGAAACCAAACATTTTTGGAAACAGCTTCTCGGGTGAAGATTTTCTCTGAATCTTAATGTGACGATTGGAAAACCAGAATTTGGACTTTGCACTGTCTCCTTGGTTTTATATCACAATGTGGGCCAGTCTCCCTTTTTGCTTACATGATAACAGCAAATTTGGCCAAGGAAGCCTCTAGGCCTGTGCTACAAATCTGGATTTTGTCTTTTAAAGGTAACTTCAGGGTTAACTCTGGGTTTTCCATCCTACGACCTGGATAGCTTCAGAGTAAATCCCCATGATAACTTACAACTAACCTGGTCCGGAGCAGGTTATGTTCTGGATAAGAGATCAAACACCACCTCCTGACCAATCAGTTCTCCTGCCCATTCTTAGAACATCCTGTCAGCATTGATGCGTGGATCATGAGAGGAGCACTTTGGAGAGAGACTTTTTACACTTTACACGTAGAAGTATATTTTTGTTCTTGACTTGTTCTCAAGTCAGTTTAGCTCCACTAGAGTTGCATATTTAATAAAAATGATCACACATGGCATAACTGCAGAAACATGAACTTATGGAACCAGAACTATCGCGGTGAGGAATTAATATTCCAACACAACATGCGCTCACATGGGGGGTGTAGAGCCTCAAAAGAACTCAATGGAAAATATAAAGGAAAGAATGGACACTGTATCCTGCGTCTGGGCCGTAATAAAGTGAAACTGAGCGATCAGAGTGCTGTCTGTTTTATAATGTCTGATTAACTAATGTTGTATAATATTGCAAACTTGTGCATTAACGGAGTTGGCTATTTCTTCCATGGTAAAGTAGGATGCTCTGCAGGGTTTCTCCATATATGAGATTGGTCAGACACTGCAAACACCACCCCTTTTTTATGTGAGCACGCACTGATCAAGAGGGGAAAACCCTGGGTTGACAAACCGAGCTGACAACCAGCTTCACAGTACAGCTTATCAGGATTGGAAATGTCTGTGTCTTCTTTGTCGTACAGGCCGCTGGTGGGAACTATAAAATAATTTTTTTTTATTTATTTATTTATTTATTTTTTTACATATTTTCACATAAATGTAGTTACATGCTGACTGATATATGGAAACATCAGGATGTGTTAAGAACATGGCTACATACAAAAAAACAACACTCTAACAACAGAACCCAACAGCAGTATCACCAGTTTTTGACCAGACCTGGCTCTGCCTAAAGGTGGTGGGATAACAAGGTGGTTTTTAGTGAAAAAAGAAAAAGGGGGCGGCTCCAATTTAAAAAAACAAACAAAAAAAAAAACACAAAAAACTGTGTTTGTGTTTTGTAGCCTAAGAGGATTTTTATTTATTCATTTAGTTAATTAATTTACTGATCAGCTGTGATATCTGCATTTTGTCTAGTGAAACTAAGATTCCGTTGTGGCGCTGGCAGAGGATGATGATCTTCATGTTGGCCAACACCATCAGCTGCATTGTGACCTCAGTGTTGCTGAACATTGTTGACCACAGACAGGTGAGACATCCTTTTGGACCGCCTCATGAATTCTCAACAGCGCTCTTTTCTGTTTCACTTTGCTATGTCATTGTTCACATCTAACAGTGTGTCAATTTGTTCATCTGCAGGGGGGGACTCTGAACAAGACAACCAAGAAGTCAGTGCAACAGGAGAGAGACTCGGACCGCGAGCCACTAAACCCGGAAGGAGAAGAGCAAAATGAGGAGAATGATGGTGCTGCCATCTCTCCATCTATCAATTCATGATTTTTATTTTTCTAATTTTCATAATTTTTGGTATATTTTATGTGCCTCCAGTTAAAAAAACAAGATTGAAACCAGCATGCTGCATTTGATCACCATGACACTTAATGATCACTAATATTTGGCTGTTGTTGGTGTTTGTTTATGCTGTACGGCTGCAGCACTAGAGAGCCCTAACACAGATGAGACGGTATGATCAGTAAGTTGTGACCTTGACCAAGTGGACTGTCATGTTTTTTCGTTTTAGACTTGAGTGATGCGTTCCAACTCTGTGCCAGAGTCTGTGTTGTTTGAAAACATCATGGAAAAAATGCTGTTGCTCAGAAATTATTGTAACTCATTCACTTTTTACACATTTTAAGATTCAAGTATATGATTTGAGGGGATATCTACTGGCAGAGATGTAATGTAATACTCCTAATTATTGATGTAGAATCGCAAAAAATAAGAACATTGTTTTTATTGCCCTAGAACAAGCTACATGTTTTACTACTAGGTTTGTACATTAGCTACAACACTCGCTGTAAATGGGGCCTTTGGCCATGTTTCCTTCATCTGGATTGGGTCAGATGTGAACTGTCATCTCCAGGGCTTTCTCCAGATTTTTTGTGGGGTTTAAAGTGACACTCGACCATTTGGGCAAATATGCTAATTTTCCACCTCCCCTCGAGTTAAACAAGTGAGTTTTACCTTTCCCCTGTTTGTCCAGCCGTTTTCTGAGTCTGGCAACCCCATTTGTGGCTTTAGTTTAGCATGAATCATTGAATTGTATTACACCATTCAGTGCTAATGGTCAAATCCAATTGAATGATTATGCATATTTGCCCAAATGGTGGTGTGTCACTTTAAGTCTGGACTTGTACTAGTCTACTGTGCTGGATCCACTTTAGACTTGTTTTGGTTCTGTCTTTCAGGTGATAGTTGTGCTGATAGGTGAATAGCTTTCCTTGTGTCAGGGCTCACACAGCTTGGGACGAGTTTTTTTCTTTTTTCTTTTTCTAGAAGCTCACTTTGTTCGCCTTCATTCACGAAGTTCCCCCATAGCATGACGCGAATAGCGCTATGCCTGCAGGGATTATTTACCAGATAATAAGCAGTGCCGGATATTTTATCAGACATGGTTCTTGAATCTCTGACCAGTCATTTCAGTGTTTGATTCATCATTTTAGATTTAAAAAATAAATTAGAAAAATCCTCATGCTCTAAGACAGTGGTTCCCAATCTGGGGTCCCTGGACCCCAAAGGGGGTCCTCCAAAGAGCACAGGCGGTCCCAGAGACTTTGACTTATCAGAGCCAGTATGATTTAAATCACAGTTTAAGTGTTTAAACCTCAGTTTTGTTGTAGAAAATGGGTTTGCAACCACTGCTCTAAGGCCTTTTTAAAATGCAGACTGGCTGAGTGAACTGTCACTTAGATGGTTGTTCAGCAGGTCCTCCATCTGTTGGCCTTTTTCTGTCCTCTAACACAGTGTGGTTGATAACATCTTGCATACACCGGTCCATTTATTGTATCACAGGGGGGCTGTCATCAGGGCCCAGACACATCTGAAGGAGTCTGACCATTATTTGTTGAAGCATCAAGAAAACTGTTACATATCTTTTGTTAATGGTGAATTCAGTTCCATTTTTTCTTTTAAAGCACCTATTTTTAAACCCTAGTATGCAAAAATGAAGGTCGAAATACTTGCTGAAGTGACTAGACTTTCACCTCAATAAAACTAAATGGTGTCTTCTGATATTTTATTGGTAACTGCAGTTATGTTGACTGTCATAGTCATATTTACAGCCATTTTTAATGCATGTTTTGCTAAATATCAGTTTATCAATGTCCTTTTTGTAGCTTTTTTTATTGTCATTTTTAGTATGGGTAAAAGGGAAAAGGTTGTAAAGAAAAAAATAATGGTAATATTTCTTAATCTTTTATTTGACTGTATTCACTTTTGGTGATTCTTGTCATTTTTAAGTCAGTGAATGAGATGCTATACTACACTGCCATAACAGACTGTGTTGGTATTGGTGATGTTACAATTTACAGTAACCATTAAAAACCACAGTGTTAAACTGGATTCAAGAAAAATAAATATACCTTTTGATTATTTGAGCTTGTTTGACAAATTTTCATGCTGATTTACTATATTTGAACTAAACAGTGTTCTCTTCAACTCACATTAGATCCACATTCAGCCAACTTTATTGATCCCAAAGTTGTGTTCATTTGCAGCTCACTCACATTCACAAATCAACAAATTAGTCCGCATAGCAATGATCTATGTTGGTGCCAGCAGTTCAATGGATAAAAAGATCGTAAGATGGTAATTAAGAAAGTAAAACATCAGTGAAATAATGATAAATGAAGAGAAAGATTGAAGTGTGAAAATCCCAGTTTAATGATCAGTTAATGAAATACTACTGTCAGAAATCCGTGGTCTGATGCCTGAATGAAGAAATGAAGTTGAGAGACTAATCGTTTTACTCATCGGGTTGTTAATATGTTCTGCATTCAAATATCTGTGAACCAATGGCAGTCACTAAAAGGCAGCCTAAAACAGACTGGAGTTGTGATGTAAC
>JAPMNP010656997.1:0-11347 GCA_029874935.1 Atherina boyeri | reverse complement strand
TATTTTGGCCATTTTTAGCAATTTCTTACATAGGCTACGGCTTCACATGATTGCAGTACCAGTTTTGACCAGAATCCTACATATGGCTCCTTTAATATGCATGATATGTTATAAATCATGTCTTTATGGTAGGCTGTCGAACATTTTACTGAATTCATTTGACTTTGAATGATTGCACTGTCAGAACCACATTTATTTCTAACCAAGTTGTTCAGTTTCAATAGAGTTTTCACTTTTAGAGCTGCTAGTGAAATTGGAGAGACGTAACCTTTAATTCCCCTTGTCAAGCCCCGGCTCTTAGGGTAATTTTGTTTCCTGTGGGCTGTTGTGAGTGACTGTAAGCAAACCTGTAGTACCCTGCGGATCAGGGAAATCTTTCTTTTTTTTCTTTTTTTTTTAGCAGGTCCAGAGTTGTACAGTTATTATCTTCCTTCATGAGCAGCATAAATGTTACTATTACATTTGTACTAGTTGTAATGTTAATCAGAAAGTATCAAATATCTTTAAAGAAAATAATTTTAAGTTAAGAGAGATTAGCTTTGTATTTGTAATACTTCCCCATATAATGTCAAGTAGATTGTTAATGCTGAGATTAGTATGCTTAATTCTTAGATGTGTTTATCTAACAAAATATTACCCGAAGACATCACAGTCTTATACTGTTTTGTTTGTAGAAGGCAAGCAGTGGTGGGACCCTTATGAAACATCTCACCGAAAACAATTTGTCCGTCATCCAAATTCTGCTCCAGAGATCCTGCTGTAAGTTTTATTTATGAGATTATGGTAAAACATGCAGATTTCTTTCTCTTGTATATCTAAATGTATGTCTGCTTTGATCCATGTGTAGGCGCCCCTTATCAACATCATTTACAGATTCCTATTCACAGTCTGGACCTATTGGTTCAACTGTGTACAGTAAGGAATTTTGCTGGAAGCCAGCCAGCAAATCTGATTACATTTGCAGAGGAACAGCCTCAGGACAGAGGAGAAACAACCCACATCCCAGCCAGGTTTGTGTTTAAACTGTTTCCTCCAGTTTTACATATTAAGTAGAATGACCCCTCACAGAAGAACATAACCTTTAAATTAAGCTATTTTCCCAAAGGGCTTCATGGCTTGGAGGCTACCCAGGGATGTTCCACCAAGTTATAAGTATCTGACTCTTCCTTGTAAATGTACCCCATCTGAGGGGGAGATTCATAAAGCCTTAAAAGCGCAGTACAGCTCCACCTACACATGCGACTTCATGGGAATGCCTAAAGGTGCAGCATGTTGATTAGGCCAGTATGCCATGATAACTGAATAAATACATCCAAACACACATGCAAAGCTAGCATTTCATTTTTTAACAATTCTCCCTTTTGTTTTGTTTCTTTTTTTGTGCAATTATTTGTCAGGAAATGATGGCCTTATCAGAACAGATGGACAACTTGAACTTCTGCCCAAGCATCATATACAGGTCCTTCTCCCCGCTGACTCCGAGACGATGGCCAGTTACTACCAACCAAGGCAAAAAGCTGAACTGCTAGCAAATGTGTCTCACAACAGAGATCCACATGTTGCCTGCTGTGGTATAGGTATCTTCTCTAAAACCACAGAAGACGAACATAAACACTCGCTCCATTCATTTCTACCCACTGATCATTTTTAATGTGTTGCAGTTCCGACTGTCGTACAAAGGCGTATGCAAACTCAGCAGAAGGGATTGAATCTGACAACCTATGACTGTTTTTTTGGAAAGAAACTCAGCAATGTCACATCTATGGTAGAGTCTCTGCTGCCCCAGGAGCTTCAGCAGTTACACGGGATCTTAACCGAGAAGGGTCAGCTTAACTCGTTTCTGTAAAACTCTGAGCATTTTAGCAAGTGGCTCACAGATTTTAAAAGATTAGTAACTCACCATTGTATTTGTGTTCTGGCTTTGCAGAAAACAAGACTCAAAAAACTGATCTGAGTAAAGATTCTGGTCGAAAACATGGAGAGAAACTTCCAGCAGCTCTGCAGAATTCCTGCTCATCAGAGTGGATATCAAGTTGGCCAGGACCTACATAAAAGTTTTTATAAAAGCTTTCATTATAGCTTATGAAATCATAAAAAAGTAGAAGATAATATAGTGTAAATTAATATCCAACATAATGAATTTGATGTTTTCATGTCTTCTTGTTTCATCAACCCTTTGTTATGCTGTCTCTCTCAGTCTTTCTGCAGGTTGATAACAAGAAATAAGAATAAATCAAATAAAACTGATTTCATGACTTTTGTCCACAAATGATTTCACCAACAGTCAGCACAATGAAGTCTTACACATTGTTTTGCAAATAATTTTATTTATGTTTAGCCTCACGCACGATTTCCCTAAATGTCAAAATGTTCAGAAAATTTAATAAAAATGACCAAACTGAATAAATATTAAAGAGATAAACTGCAATAATTAACAAACAAAGCTATATCAGTTATCTTGTTAAAGATGATTATAGACAGTCTTTTTAATCAGAAAGTTGTTTTTCTGAAAGGACAAGGTCATGAGTTTTGAAGTCTCAGTTGTCACCCTTGGTTCCTTAGTAACCATTGCACCACCTGCTCTGCTCAGGTGTAACGTTAGAGCAAGAGTCAGGTGGACTAATGTCAGGTAGATCTGACTGATTAATCCATGTTTACAGGTTGGACTGAAGAATTGCTCAGCACTTTCATTTCTTTTTTTACCTCACATCAGCTTTAGAGGTACAGACATTATCAGGAATGCCGCTGGGGGGAAAGTTTCGCTCTTCTTCAGCTTCTGGAAGATTAGAAACCAAACATGTGACCAGGTATTCTGCTGCTTTTTGTTAACCGTATTCCATGTCAAATGAAATTAAGTCAGTTGGAAACTTAAATTTAGGTAAAATTTTAAAGCAATTAAATAAAAGTCAAAAGTAAGACTTTGCCTTCTTTCTTTGGATTTGCTCTGAAAATGTTTGCTGGTTGTTGTCATAGTGCTTGAGTGGTGAGTCACACAGGGAGCCTGGTCACCTGGGAATCATTATCATGTTGCCAAGATTAAACATGGGGGGGGGGATCGATTCACATAAGAATCGCGATTCTTTGTTTAACGATTTTTTTAATAGATTTTTTTAATGTAAAAAAAAAAAAGATTTTCAAATTTTTTTTTAAACATGCAGTCCACGCTTTGAAAAAAAAAATTGAAGTTCACTTTAATATGAAGTATATTTAAGTATGTAGCAGTTTACTTCAGAAAGTCTATTCATTCTGTTGTAAAGGTTTAAGATGTGGGAAGTATAACATTCAGTAAATCATATATCTTTTCAATACTATAGTAAATAAAAGATCGTCAATATTGAAGAATCACAGTTTAGATTTAATCGGCACCTACAAAAAAATCATAAAAGAATTGAAATGGGGAGAAAAACATATTGTCTCAGCCCTACTGGAATTGTCACCTTTTCTTACTAAGAGTATTGATCGTGAATCAAGAATTGAATCTGAATCGAGAATCGATTGTGAATCAAATCCTCACTCCACGAATCGGAATCGAATTGTGAGTTGTTGTAAGATTCTCATCCCTATTAAAAAGGATGGTGATGTGAAACTTATGCTGACACAGTTTAGGATAATGCTGACTGTTTTAATTACCACCTTTCATCTGATTTTAGATTATGGCCATAGCAGTAATGAATAGAAAATAAAAATGCACACATTTAATCAACATTTCACATCCTGCAGCATCCTGTCTGAGCTGAGAAGTACAGGAGTGAGGACAAGTAACACGATTGGGCCAGAAAAAGCAGACGACTTCTACGCACCTTGGCGAGTGGGCGTTGGTGATGACATGAAGGAGCAGCCTGAGTGGCTGGTGCGAGAGCTGCTGAAACAGAACAAGAGAAGACATTCTGTCACACTTGGAGATAAAGCTCAAATAACGAGATCCCGGCGCCGCATCATTTATTCATCCCAGAGCTTTGAGGTACAGCTTTCGATAAAAGGAGTGAATAAATGGCAGCTTATATATCTCTCCATGAAAAAAAATATTATTCATGATTTGGTGTTTTTAAAGCTTTTTTACTCCTGAGATCAACCCACTTTTCCAGAGTTGCTGCTGCGAGCCTGAAGATGTCACTAGAGTGCTATAGTGTTTAACCTGACTGGCTTAAGCTCACCCAGGAGGAGCAGAATAAACGTGAAATGCCAAAATATGCCAATTTAAATGAAGCTGAGGATCAATCTCCTTGCAATCTGACAGTACATCAGGCAGGACATTCTACGCCAGAGCTGAGAGTGCTTCAGAGCAAAGTAAAAACAAATATTGTTCTTGAGCCAACTACTTAAAAGGTCTCCAGGAGATCCAAATTCGAGCTTTCAAGCTGACAGGAATGATAGACTGGTGTAGGAGGATGTGTTGCAAATGTACTGGCTCAAATTTGTGGGTTTCAGTTTCAGATGTCAGTCACACTCTCCTGCTTAATGTAACGAGTAATGTGCCATAACAGATTAGGAAGAGCAGGCTGGGGAGTTCAAAGTTGCGCGTCGCTTATAAAGGGATTTGGAAAGCAGTCGAGGTTATGTGAGCGCTCTCAGTACTTCCATCACTCTGACTGATTAAACAGTTATCTGCCCAATTCAGGGAATACTGTGGGGAAACCTCAACTCTACTTACATCCTTGAGGAATTAAGCTGTTTATCCTTCTTATTTATTAATGGTACATCAAAGAGCTTCAAGGATCAAGGACCAGTTGCTAGGAAACCAGTCAAAAACTTAAAGAGAGGCCTTAAAAGATGAGTGTGGCATGTTATCTGGCCAGCGAAGTGGTCCGTGCAGAGATGGAGCTTTTATTATGTCTTTAGATAATGAAACAAATATGCACGTTATTATTTCCACTCTAACCTCAATTTATGTCTTCAGCTGTCAGATTTAATGAACTGCCTGGTGAGTAGATTTGAAGGGTTGTAAAAAAAATGAGAGGAAAGTTGAATAAAAAATGATTTTGTGTGCATTGTGCTGCTTTAGTATAATATCTATAATCATCATGAAAAATAATGATCATTTCCTTTTCTTATTAAGAAGATATCGCTGGATAATCTCAAGAAACTGAAACTTGCTTTTGAGGTACAGTAAGAACTGAATCTTTACTCTGCCAGTCTGGTTACTCATATCCAAAATATGATATGAATGAATTATTTTCTTATAAAGGAATTTGAAATGTGCAGCCAGGGATGCATCGATGTGAGTAACTTCGGACAAATACTGAAGAAGTGTTTGGGTTTACCTGATACGGTGAGACATCCTGACATTTCTCTGGATATCTTTCTCGTATTCTTGTGTCGTCTTTTTTCTGTTTATTCATACAGTTTCAAGAATTAGCTGATTCATTTAGTAAAAGTTTAATTGTTCTCACTTCTTTTGTTCTTTGGATTTCACAGAGCAATGCACAAATTCATGGGCTGTTTAAGAAGATTGATTACTTAGGTCAAGGAAAGATTTCATGGGTGAGATGATATTCATCACACGCTTGTCTGTAGTGATGCACACGACTCTTTTGTTCATTGACACAATGCATGCAATAAAGCTAAGCCGCCTTCACACACAATAGGATTATCTTGACAGCTAAAGTTCAGTCATGATTTGATGAAGTGAATTCAGCTGGAACAAAACTGAACAAACTTGCTTGTACACATTTGTTGCTGTTTATTGGTGTACATTTGTCTTGTAACAGCTTACACTGATGAACTCAATTCTTCATTTTTTTTTCCTTTTTTTTTTATCCACGTCTTACTCGAAAGACATTTTGCACAGGCTGTAGTATTTCTAACGCAGAGAATCTGCTCTTTTTCTACAATTGCAGTGCAAGACGTTAGGAGTTATCTTAAATAGGATTTGATTTCTTACAACACTAATTCCAAAAGAAGTTAGGATGCTGTGTAAAATGTAAATGAAAACAAAATGCAATGATTTACAAATCTCATCAACCCATATCTTATACCCAATGAGACAGAAACAACATATCAGCTGAGACATTTTACTGTTACATGGAAAATATGAGCTTATTCTGAATTTGATGGCTGCAACACCTCTCAAAAAAAGTTGGAACAGCTACAAAATGCTGGAAAGTAATTTGCATAAATAAAAATTAATGTTTGACATCTAACTAGATAATTGGCAAGTGGTCGGTATAAAAGCAACATTATAGAGAGACAGAGGATCACCAACGTGCAACAATCCCATTATTCAGAATTAAAAATTATGAATAATGTGATGTGTAATATCATCAAAAGATTCAGAGAACCAAGAAGAATCTCTGTGCGCTCAGGACAAGGCCAAAGATCAAAGGTCAAAACTGGATGCTTTTGATTTTCGGGCCTCAGGCAGCCCTACATTTTTTTAAAAAAAAGGCACGATTCTTTATTAGAAATCACTGCATGAGCTCAGGAGAAATCACTGCCTGTGAACATAATTTACCGTGCAATCCAAAAATGCAGGTTACAGCTCTATCATGCAAAGAAGGAGCCATATGTGAACATGATTCAGAAACAACACTCTCTGGGCCGAAGCCTATTTAAAATGGCTTGAGGCAAAGTGGAAAACTGTTCCGTGGTCAGATTAATCAAAATTTGAAATTTCTTTTAGAAACCATGAATGCCGTGTCCTGTGGAAGGGACTGTCCTGCGTATCAGCTGACAGTTCGAAGCCTGCATGTCTGATGATATGGGGGTGCATTAATGCCTATATGGCGTGGGCAGCTTCCACATCTGTGAAGCTCCATCAATGCTGAAAAGTACCATGGAGGTTTTAGAGCAACATCTGCTCCCATGCAGATGTTTTTATCAGGAAAACCTTGCATATTTTAGCAAGACAATGCTAAACTACATACTGCATCCATCGCAACAGCATGGCTTCGTAGGAGAAGAGTCAGATGCCTGCAGCTCAGACCTTGCAGGAGGAAAGATTTGATGCGTCATAAAATGGAAAAACCCAGCAATGAAGGTCCAGGACTGTTGAGCAGCTAAACTCTGTTATCAGATCAGAATGGGACAACATTCCTCTCCTATAACTCCAACAACTGGTCTTCTCACTTCCCAAACGTTTACAAGCATACGTTAAAAGAAGAGAACACCCTACATGGAGGTATTTTTTAGAAGTGTTGTGGCCATTAAATCCAAAACGAGCCAATACTTTCCGTGAAAATAATCAGATGTCTCAGTATCAACATCTGATGTTGTTTATGTTCGGAATGAAATTTAATTTTCATTTTTTCATTTCATTTATTTATCTCAAACCATTAAAAGAAGATAACAATAACATGACATTGCACATACACTCCTTCATATTCCTAGTGCAAAAAATAAGACATAAAATATGGATTAAGATTAACATATGCCTGTGAGGCAAAACAAAAAATAAATCTGTTCAAGATTTGCAGAACATTGCTTTCTATTCTTATTTGCATTTTACACAGCATCACAACTTTTGGGGGCGAATCAAGAGAATGTGTTTGGAAAATTGAAGAATAATTCTCCACATCTTTTAATAAAACCTGAATGATATATCTGTGGCTACGATGAATAAGTACAGAAAACATTAACATCATCATCTCTCATATACCCATGTGATGCGATGCAGGGGGAGTTCTGCACGTTCATGCTGCAGGAGTATAAAGAGAAAGAGGAAATTGTGAGACGCAACGAGCAGGTGGCCTTCACTCTGCCAGCCATCCTGAATGCTTACGGTCATGGCATTCCTAATGTCAACATTCGCTTCACCCATGATGGCGCCATGGTAACAGTGCGAGAAGACGGGTTTGTTTGTCACTGGAGTCCTGACCTTGAACCACAGAGGACCAAACTCGTGTTTGTATGTGTTTTAATATCTGTAAATGTGTCTGACCCGTTAATTGTTCCCAGCACTTCATCCACCATGTCTCAGCATGACATGAAATACAACAACAACAACAACAAAAACACCACAAAATGTCAAGAAACATAACATCACTGATTTTGGATTTCTTATGTTTAGAAATACTTTTTTATTTTCAATGTGCATTTGGTTTAAACGGAATTTTTTGTAATTATCCATATTCTCATTAAGAGATAGGTGAGTCTTTTATTCTTTCAGAACTCCCCTATATTTGGTAAATTGCGAGTTATCAACATGTGAATTTATCTGGTTTTACAGAGTGAAGGACCTGCTAATAGAAAGTCAAAGTGGGCGAGTGACTTTGCTTTGATTATGGAGTACAACAAGCTGATGATTGGAACAGGGTAATGATAAATGATGAAAAATAAAGACACATCATTATTTACTGAATACACTGATTCCTCTTGTTAAAAGGCTCCAATCTGTTGTGTGTCCTGTTAATGCTCTTTTCTTTATCTTTCAGTGACGGAGAGATCCAAATGTATGAACTTTTCTCTCTGGAGCCTTATTGTCAGATAAGTGCTCTGAGCACTATACCTTTAACCTTAGATTACAGGTCAGCAACAGAGCTGTATTATCTTAGAAAAGCTTCCACAATAATGTTTACCCTTTAAATAATATTTATATTCCTCCTCTTGTGCTGCAGCTACACTGCTCCTGATCAATTTTGTGTTCTGTATGGAGACGCTGAAGTAGGTCAATTGTTAAAACTGATTCAATTAGCAAAAAAAGAAATAAATTAAATATCAAATTCTCCATGGCAGAAGAGGATCATTTTTGTGTTTGTGTTGCAGGGATGTGTGACTATAATTTTGATATCATCTGCCCGGGATACCCTCAGGTAATGTTGTCTACCTCAAACCTACTACACAAACTATTCGTTCAATTAGCCACCACACAAACTCTTGTTCTGTATTAATTGGATAGTTATCAAAGGATGTGATAGCAAGATAGCTATTACTACCGTTATACAAAGATGAATTGAAGTATTTGTTTTTCTTTCAGATTCTATAAACTTAGCACAAAAATCAAGGAAATTATTGCTTGTTCAGTTATTTTCTATCTTTGATAATAACTGGTGTTGTATGATACATCGATGGAAAGCATGTTGGGTTACCTTTTCAATTAAGTATAACCTGTAAGGATTGTGCATTTTTAGAATGAGCAACACAGCTAAATGTGTGGGTTTTTTAAATATTTCTCTGGTGGCATTCCCTTTTGTTTTGAGATTCGAGCGCTGCCCTGTGTTTCAGTCCCAGATATGACTGGCATCTGTCTGGCCACCTAGGGCCAGTGTCTCCTGAATGTGGGACTTAACTCCATCCCCCAAGTGGAGAGGATGGGATGATCTGGCATGAGTCTAGACTTCATCTGATAAATGATGGGATCTGCTTAGGCATGCTGTACATTTAGGCTCAAAGGAATACATAAGTCTCCATATTAACTGTTGAGAGGCATCATTAAAATGCAACTAATTTCACTCACAGAAGAGATTAGGTGTCTTTTAATTATGTCATACAGCAATCAAGTGTGAGCTCCCATAAAGAAATAGTTTAGAGTTATATTAGCAATCCACACGAATATGTAATTGAAAATTACACCTTTGTTCACGAGCAGTTCCCAACAATCAAAGCTATCATATGTAATGAGGCTGAACCTCATAAAATGGGATTAATTTCAGAGCTGACTGCACACTTCCATCCCTCTTTCTACAGATTATGGAATAAACTACCAAAGATTGAAAATATACCCAACATTGCAATTGACAATGCAGCTCTTTCTCCAAATGTGAGATTTGTCAGATGGAAGGTTCATCATGACTGGGTGACACAGGTAACACTTTATGCTTCCATGTTTATGTTGACTCACCTTAAAAACAAATAGTGTTTAGTCCCAAGAAAGTTAACAAACTCAGATTTACTTGAACTCATTCTGTTTAGTTTCAAACTCATCCTGAAATGGATTCTCTAGATATTTTTCACTTATTTGTCTGCACATTAGTCTCAGTGTTAGAAAAAGTCTAACTAGCAAAAAAGCAAGAAAGTATTGGTTTTATGCACTTGGGCATCAATGGCAGCCTCAAGTCTTTTTGGGGAATATGTCTACAAGCTTGACATCTTTCATTTGGAGGTTTTTTTCTTTGAAACTTTTAAGTTCAGTGAGGCTGGATGGGGAGTCAGTGTCAGCTGTTTTCACAGATGATACAGGACTCTACTGGAGCAAGCCAGTTGTGTGGAAGAGCTGATCCTCACCCCAGTAGCTTCACATTCAGCTCCAAACGACTCCAATGAGATTTGAAGATTGCGGTTCAGTCAATCTACGTTCCCACCCTCAAATATGATCACGGGTGTCTGGGCTCTCCTTTAGAGATAGGGTGAGAAGCTCAGTCATCCAGGAGGGACTCGGAGTAGACCCGATGCTCCTCTGCATCCAGAACAGCCAGATGAGGTAGCTCAGGTATCTGGCTAGGATGCCTCCCTCTGGGGAAGACCCGTTGGAGGGACTATGTCTCTCAGCTGGCTTGTGAATGCCTCACGATCCCCTCAAATGAACCTAAAGAAGTGCCCATGGAAAGGGAAGTTGGTCTTCCCAGCTTAAGCTGTTGCTCCCCTGACCTGACCTCAGATAAATGGTAGAAATTAAATGGACAGATGGAGAGCATTGTGCTTCTGCACGCTTTAAGCACTGCTATTTTTCTGCAGGTCTGTCAATGATCCTTGACCTCAATGCACGATTTCACACTGACAAAAATAACAGCTTGAGCATCCTTAACTATGTCCAGTGATTTAAGACTGGTACAGATGGACTGCATGCAAGTCATAGAAGGACTTTAAGGATGATGATAATGTCCTTTACACTGTTGAGGTTTATTCCATTTTAGATGTCAACATTTTACTTCAAGATGAGTGTGAAACAAACAGGGCACTTAAAAGAGTGAATTATCTGTCGTGCTAAAGGGCAATCATATCTGCAAACACTGAATAAATCAGCAAACATTTATCATTGTACAAAGTGTTCATTCTGTAATATGATTTTCTCTCAATTTAGGCAAAATTTTTCCCCGCTTTTCAAGCTGTTGTCTCTTCATCAAGTGAAGAATCTTCCTCTCTCGTTATAGGTAATCTCTATTCAGCTTCATCTTTGGCTTTTTTGGCATACATTATGTTTAGTGGAGTGGCAAACAATGCAAGTTTTTATTGTTATCATTCTGGCTAAAAATAGATACTTAACAGTATGTTCTAAACCCACACTGAGTCTCTGCAATGAGAGACAAACAAATAATGATAGATTCTGAAAATGTTGGTAAAAGAGAGCACTGAATCCTGTCACTTTAAGCTGTGCAGTAATTAAACTTGGTGTAAGCCGTCTGCTTAGAGAACTGTGAAAAATTACTCGTGATGAGTCATCTATCACAAAATCACTGATCAGTGTGTGTGTGTG
>JAPMNP010656988.1:0-11858 GCA_029874935.1 Atherina boyeri | reverse complement strand
CCAATCAACCTATCCCCAATCATGCATGTTTTTGGACAGTGGGAGGAAGCCGGAGTACCCGGAGAGAACCCACGCTCATATACAACCCAAATTACAAAAAATGGTGGGATGCTGAGTAAGATATTAAAACAAAACAAAAAAAAGAATAAAAATAAACAAAAGTTAAGGTGATTTGTAAAATCTCATAAAACCATATTCTATTCCTATGAATAAGACAAGAGATGTTGAAACTGAGACACTTCACCATTTCATGCTGATATTAGCTTGTTTTGAATTTGATAGCAGCAACACATTAAATAAAGCTGGATAAGGGTGGTGTTTACCCTCATGTAGCATCCCCTCTTCTTTTAACTATTGTCTGTAAATGTGTGGAAAGTGAGGAGACCATGTTGTTGGACTTTTAGGAGACTAATGTTGCATTTATATCCGATGAAAGATTCTAGCTGCTCAACAGTCCTGGGCCTTCATTGCAATATTTTTTATTTCATGATGCTCCAAATGTTTTCTATTAGTGAAGGTCTGGACTGCAGGGGATTGGTTCAGCAGCATTGAGAAGTCTTATCTCGTGAGGCCATTCTGTTGCATGGATGTGGAGCAGTGTTTGGTTTAGCATTGTCTTGCCGACATATGCAAGGTCTTCTTTGAAAGAGACGTCTGGATGGGAGCAGAGACTGCTCTAAAACCTCTTTGTGCTTTTCAGCATTGGTGGAGCCATCGCAGATGTGGAAGCTGCCCACACTAGGTACTTATATAAGCCCATACCATCAGATGCAGCCTTTTGAACTCTCTACTAATAATACGCTGGATAGTCCCTCTCCTCTTTAGTCTGAAATACACAGTGTCCATGGTTTCCAAAGAGAATATCAAATTTGGATTAATCTGGCCACAGAATAGTTTTCCACTTTGCCTCAGACCATCAGACCATTTTAAATTAGCTTTGCCCACAGAAGAAAGCAGGATTTCTGGATCACATTTGACTTCTACTTTGCATGATAATGCACAGCTGCCTGAGGGCCTAAATATCACATGCATCCAAATTTGACCTTTGGCCTTGTCTCATTCATCCTGATTCTCTGAATGTTTTGCTGATATTATACACGGTAGATGGTGGAATCTTCAAAGTCTGCAATGTTGTGTTGGGGAACATTTTTCTGAAATTGTTCCACATTTTTTTAGACAGAGTTTGTAACAGACCAGTTTTGCATCTGAGATGTGTTGTTGTCATCAAATTCAAAACAAGCAAACATTTTCTATGAAATGGTGAAATGTTTCAAGTTCAACATCTGATATGTTGTTTATATTTCAGGGGAAATATGGGTTCCTGAGGTTTGCTAATCATTGCATTCTGTTTTTAATCTCCACTTTACATTGCATCCTAAGTTTTTTGGAATTGGGCTTGAAAATATTTCACCTGTGTAATAAAAGAGGCTACTTCCTATTATATCAAGCTCATGTTAGCTTTAGTAAGATAATTATACAATGTTTCAAATAACTAACATATAGACATGAAGACGCTAACTGAGCAATAGCCTCTTAAGTCTTTCTTTTTTAGTTTTACCCTGACAACATAATATGGAAATACTCGTATATGATGAACTGCTGTGCAGATTTTTCCCAGAGCCAATTAGTGTAGCGTGATCTCATGTGGCACAGAGAGCATTAGGAGGATTTATGTCAGATTTTGATATGTACTCAGAGTAAACATTCAAGTTAAAGTCAGATGATAATTACGAGGCAGCCTGTGCATCTTTGGATTTTCAAACACAGCAAAGGGAGATGCAATCATACTGCAACCCATCCTTTGAAAGACCACAAGGGACAAGTGTGGGCTCACTCGTCCTACTCGATGACTGTGAAGACTTAAATTGTCACTCGTCAGGACGAAGTCAGGGATTCACTTTCTCCTATTGAGAATTCTCAGACTAGCTTCCAGTTTAGAGTTTGGTTTTCATATATTTTTGCTTCCTCGTAGATTTCACTAATATGTTGTCTATTTTGTAGAGCGCTAGGATCCACAGAAAATAGGCAAGTACAACTGACGATTTGCACTTTTAGACTTGAACAGTTTTAAAATGTTACTGTAGATAAGTGAGATGATATTGACATTTTTTTTTTTTTTTTTTAGAAATCCTTGAACACAGATTTGCACCTGAGTTTTAGAGCTTCATTAATTCTAAATGAGGCATAATGACAACATCAGGATGACATTTTGAGCATCCTCAGTCAGAGGCTTCTTCAGCTGTGCTGCTACAATTCTATTTCATTTTAATTAACAGTTGTTTTTTTTTCATTATAAAATGGATTCTCCTATCAGTAGTTGATACAGTGTAAATATAAAAAATGTATCTTTTGGGGATGATAAAATATTCTTCCACTAACTTCAGTTCACTAAACATATGATCTGTCTTTCATGTGGCCGCATAGCGTTCCTGTGAGCACATCACAGCAAACGGCACTTCCTGCAAATATCTTCATTACCAGCAGCTGGTTGACTTGATGTGTCTTGTGGTGATTTTTTTCTTGCTTTAGATGCCTTTCTACTAGAAGACAGTTTACAGCTGAATATTGTCCCAAATCAATACACTGTTTATCTTTTTTAATAACGTGTCTAAACCTTCAATGACTAGCTGATTCAGTGGTAACATGAAATGTCCTAAAGACAAGAAATGTCGTAAAAAGACAAAAGTTATTGTAAAATAGCCTAATATTGCTGTTAATTGATCCTTGTCTTGACCTCAAATAAGCTGAAAATGTTCTGTTCTTCTGAAATGTTTTACAGTTTAAATCAAGTTGTATGAATTCTTTGCAAAAGTGCTGATTTTGTATGTACATCTCCATGGTAACAAGTTGTTTTTGATCATTCATTTTAATTCATTTTAATCATATTTCTTAATGCTGTTTCTTGAGAAAGTAGCATGGTCACATGATGTTCCTGTTTCTGTTCCGGAGTTTCATTCCTGTTTTGGTGTGGTGACTTGTTGGTTGCTGTTATTTATTGGGTCATGGTTTATATGGGATTATTTAAGAACTTGTTTTGACTGAGATCCTTTCCTATATCTTATTTTGAAATCACATATGTTCATGTGTACTCATGGACTTTAAAAAACTCAACCTTTTTTTCCCCCACATATAGTGTAGTTTACCCTGTTAGTCTTCTCTTCTGCACAGCAAGCTATGGGTTTTAGTGGGCCTCTTTTTATGTCTGTGTGCTCTGGAAGGTATGTTTGATGGGCCTGTGGGGAAGTTTTATATTTCAATGATGTCTCAAGTGTAGCTTGCATGCTGTGATTTCTTGTTTTGGAGCACAAGCTGTTTCAAAATGTTCAGTGTGGACTTTTAAGAGACTTTACTGTAGGAATTGAATTAAATTTATTCTAAAACGATACTGAATCCAATCAACTTCCAGCAGTGTAGACTAGACTGCAGTTAGTTATTTTCAATTCATCAGACTTCAGACTTCCTCTAATTAACACTTCTGGTGCATGCTTGTCATACCTCAGTTTGAATGCCTGGTATTGTTGTTGGGTTACATCACGCTCCCTTCGCTACAAACTGCATTCTGCTTCTCCAAAGCCTGTTTCCAACAGGAAACACAAGCTGGGATTAATTTAACATCCATTCGGCCAAACGGACATAGTCAAAACAGATCAATACATTCATAGAAAGGCTTAGGTCAAGAGAGGAAGGGGTAGTGTTGATGTGTGTGTGTCAAGAGTAAAGAGCAAGCGAAAGGGAAAGTTGTAGGTATTCAGCCTGGTTCTGACAAGAGGATGGCATTTCTGCATATTTTGCCCTCTTCTCTCTGGCATTCATCATCAGTAATTGGCTATCTAAAACGGAGACCATGTTTTGTTCAAAATGATTTTCTGTCACCCTTCCTGAAACATGCCGCAACCCAGTTTGTGAGATAATTGACAGAAGAGCGAGAGGGGTTTATACATTTTTTTTTTAAAGAGATAAGCAGATAATAAGCAGATAGACACATACAGAAGCTGTAAAAGATACAAAGGGGCATTCTTCTCTTCCTCCAAAGGTAAAGGTGAACGCTGTTTAACTGTAAATCTCAGGGGCCCCTAAGTAGGACATGCTGTGTGTGGAAATGAAGAGAAGAATGCCTCTCAGAGAGCAGAGGCATGGGAAACTGTAGCTGCGATACATGAGCAGGATACACACATGCTCACACCAACACACACGCAGATAGATGACCTACTTGTTTACTGCCTTTTCATACATAACAAGCAGCCTTTTAATGTGCATAAATGGGATTTGCTGAAAGAGATGCAGCTCAATTTTGCAGCGCCAGCTCCGTCGTGAGTCTTTTACTCAGAACAAAATTGAAAGGGGCTCGCCACAGATTTTAGTAAATGGTAGTTAACTTGTCGTAGAAAACTGCCCATTAATTGTTATAATGATGATGTATTTAATCTATAATATTCTCTGATGAATCTCAGGCTATTGTAGTTGGCCGTCTCATTTTGGGTAGATTTTTTGGCATTGTTGTTCCACGCTGAAGCCTGAGTGACATCAGTGACTGATGAACAGATTCTCCACTTGCTGTAAGCTCTGGTTGGAAAGACCTTCCAGATTGCAGCGGATCCCCCAGAGGTTAAAACAATTGCTAAAGTCGCCAGCTGCAGTCTGAGACGGTGGAGTTTCAGTTAATCTGTGGAAGAATGGACTCACCGGAGGGTAGCTCTAAGTTTCCTGCCTCCAGGTTGGGAAACAGAACGGATGAGCTGAGGTGAGCTGCATCATCTAAATAAAACAAGTCAGTCACTGTAAAGGAAACAAGAAAAAACAATGCCAAATCCAGTGTTTTGAGGCTAGACTCAGATCAGCTTTGATATTTGCCATCCCATAGTCACTTGCTTTTAGCCTGACGTAGCCATACTCAATTATAGTCAGAATGTGAGTCTGATACCGCTCCATTGGGCTGTGATCATGGGCCGTGTTTCAACCGAACCAGGAAAAAATGCCTCTGCACTCAATTGGATAGACCTATAACCAATCAGAGTGTGTGATATATGCCGAATCCCGTAGGAAGGACATCTTTCCGATTAACGAATGCCTTGATCGCATTTATCTGTTCCTCTTTTAAAATTAATGCGCTGTCGATATTTTCTAGGACAGACTCAATTGTAGAATCTACTCATCTCAGTTCTCGAGCGGCAGCCATCTTTGTTGTAAACAAATTCAACCCAAGCGCTCTTTGGTGACATGGTTGATTACGTTACTGTTACTCACCTGTCCATCATCGTAAGCCCGATTTGATTGGTCCGAACAGTTTTTGTTCGGGCATAGTTGCTCCTCAATGGAGCAACGCCAGACTGAACTTCCAGTCCTCAAATGTTGTGGGTGGGACTAAGTTCGGCTGGCCCCCAGGCTAACTTGCTTTACCATGGGCTGAAGCCATCCCAGCTGATATAGAACAACAAGTAAACCCAGGATGTATTTCCAGGGCTTCCATAAAGACAGAAAACCCACTGCTCCACACATTTCCTTAAAATTCCTCTTTACTGGATCAGCTTTCAGGACTGATGTTACAGCTGGAGGGGCAGCAAATCGTACTCTGCCTTAAGCCTAAAGACAGACCTTTATGTATAACATTAATTCTTCTACTGTTTGTTTTCAATCAAATTACTTGCAAGGAGGATTTCTTGTCAGTCCTTAAGCTTCTGGCTTTCAGGGCGCAGTTGTGGATGAGAATATAAAAAGATATATAAATAATGAACTGCAGCAGCCTCAAACAACGTGAGCCGTGATGCTGCCTGTTGCGCAACTCTTGCAGATAGTCAGATCTCCCTCATTATTTCTCCCTGAGCTCTCAGAGGGTTTATTTCCACTCTTTTGTTGTCTCCTTCAGAGTGTTAGAGAGGCAGCAGCCCTTATCCTCTGGGGGGCTGCAGGCGGACTGGCTCCGCCACCACATCTCCTACGCTGCTGTACAGCTGGGACAGGAAAACAGGGGCAAGCCCACCCACGTCTGTGTGTCAGTTCACAGCAGCAGCAGGGAGAATTAGTACCTTGCATGACTTGAGTCCCAACTTAATGATTTATGTGTTCATATCAGTGCAAACCTTGTTATTCGAATGGATTATTGAGTAATGTCACTTACATAAGGTGGTGTAGGATGCATGTATATAAATCCTCTCAGACAAGAAGGGAAATAAAGCTAGAAGGGCAGCTGAGGGTCAGTCGGTGTGACAGAAAGGCATCTGAACTGAGTGTACCTCCACAGACTGTAATTTTCAGCCTCAGCTGTCTGTGTGGGGAAATAAGGAGGCTTAATGGCAGTTAATTTTGTCATACTGTGCTATTATTGCCTTGATGGCCTCACACATAAACCCACCACGGATTTTGGACTGTGAGCACTCAGAGTGACACATGCAACTGTCCATCCAGGCTCATTCGACATTCAGCTGGCTGAATTTGCAGAGTGTGTATGACTGTTTGTGTGCATGTGTAAGTGCATTGTGGAGCAGATGCTCTTTGGAGTAAATATTGTTTTTGAAGCTGATCTGTTGTAATTGTCATCACCCCTCATGGTGGGATTTTCTCTTGGGTAAAACAAATTATTCTCTTTTTAATGAGGAATGACAGAAGTTGTCCTTAGAAGGTCCTGATGGGAGTGCTTCAACTATTTACTGTAAAATCAAGACATTTCATAAAGAAAGTAATATCTTTTGCTGTGTTGATTTGGATGTTTAACCCTGAATGGCTGAACTGGCTCATGATTTACTGTGTTAACTTTGATACCGCATTAGCATATGCAGCAATACATTGCAACCTTTCATTCTTAGCACTGTCCCAGTTGGAGACAGTGCATTGCTGCCGGGATTCCTTCCACAGTGTTATTCTGCTGACACAGTTCACAAAGGAGTTTCCCCCTTTCTGCTGTCTGTTTCTGTTACTGCCAGCCAAGCACAGAAACAGCTTCATCTCAAGGTGCTCACTTTGCCTCTGAATGTTGTCAAGCTCAGGACATTAGATTCCAAGCTGCAGGCGAACAGTGAATAACCTGCTAGCGAATGTCTGTATGTGTATGAGAAGCCTGTTCTTCATTTTGGCTGCTAGCGAAAAAGTATTTTATCTCACATGTTGTTACATAAGCCCTAGACAGCTGCTTCTACTTTCGATGCAAACACCCAACTCTCAGAAATCTCAGCAAAGGGAGACAGATCAGATATTATGTGAAAATGTGTCCACACAGCCAGAGGGAATAAAAGGGTTTTAGCAGGCCATTTTTTTTTTGCAGGTATTTCCTGCCTTGAAAACATTTGCCACTGTCTTAGATTTTTTTTTCTTTTGGTTACACAGCAAGATAGCACATATGTCCCCCTGGGTTGTTTTATCGCACTGTAAAGTACCTGGCCGCCCCATTTAAAACCAACCGGTTTTCCATTTGAATTATTAAAGATCCACATTCACATGGACTGTTCTCAGATTTACCTTCATACCCCCCAGGAACTGTACACTTTACCTATCCGGATGGTCAACTAAGCACTAATAGAAAATAGTTTAAAGTCTGTCCCACAAGCATTGATACAAAATTACAAAAGAATAATCCTACTTCAGTTTTAGACTCTGTTCTTGATCGTTTTGTCCATCATTCAGTCATTGTTGTTTAATCCAAATTAATCCAACATTAAATATCCATGATTCTGAGTTGTGAAATTGATGAAGTGTGGTTCGCTAATAGAAAATGTTAGCTTAAAACAAGGCAGGGAGTTGTGGAAAGGTAGTTAGCCTTCATCAAAATAGACTAAGCAGTAACTTTGCCTAAATGTGGGAGGTCAGCCTTTATTTGAATATTAAACTTAGATTTGAAGGTGTTCTACATACAGTCAGTCATTGGGACTAGTGTAGCAGTGGATGTGGAGGCTTTTCAGGGCATTTTAACAATTATTCAGTATTTCTGAATTTTTAAGTGTAGCCAGAGGATACTGACAATAGAAAATGTATATCTTTAAGCCAAAACCTTGTTCTCTTTGTACCAGTCAGTGTTGGAAAACAGATAGATTTAAATTTGTTTATTGTTAAAGCAGCACTACTGACTTTTAGCAGTTTCCACACTTTGGCGCCCCCTAGCAAAGGCAAAAGAACCAAGGGGGCAGGCGAAGGTTCGGAGAGTGAAGCCAGTATGGGGGGGATCTGGGGCTATCTAGTTGACCAGCTCCACCTAGCCTTCCATTGAACTCCATTCATTTTGGCGCCACTTTGACATCAAATAACGTTTCAGCTTAAGCGTTTTAAGCCTTTATATGAACTTTTTCTATTTTTGGAGTAATACAAAATTGTGTGATTGCCGTCATAACCTTGTAACTGACTTACCGGCTGAGTAATAAACTTTTTTCCGAAATCAATGCTAACGTGACGTAATTTACGTAATGAGCATGCGACCAACCGTCACACAGGAGTTATATGAGTCAAACCTTGTCAGACCATTGGGTCAGACTCGGTCACATGCTCGGTCAGTCTACATCTCTTCGTCATATCTTCGTCCCCTGAGCTTGCACAGAAAGCCTAGTCGACCAACAGGAAACGGTTGAAATTGGCTTCAATCGTCTCAACTGATTTCTACGTGATGCCGTTGTCCAGTTCTTTTACTGTCATTGAAAAGAATGCGCGTAGTCAGTTGCGCTTGGCCCAATTGCATCATTCACCCGACAGAGGGCGTCAAAGTCACATATCAGCATGAAAAAGAGCTACCGAAGAGGAGTGCTTGTTGTTGTTGCTATTGAATTGCAGACGTAATAAAAATAGCCGGCAATGGTAAGTAAGAGCTCTCAACGTGTCAATGGATATTGATGGGGAGTTCTCGTCACTAGTCATAAACTCTTCTTCTGCTGATCCAAGTTTCCATGAACTACGCCGCTATATTTTCACTAGCGCCCCTACAGAAAACATTTGAATTGCACTCGCGTCTTGTTACAAAAATCCCCACAACAAATTTTGTTACGCAAGTACGTGGCCACGCCCCCTTGCTTTGTTTGATACGTAGTTCGATGCGTTTGCGTTGGCATCTTGCGTAGACTCTGTTAGCAGCCTTACATGCGATCAGTAGCACTGCTCGACTATGATCAGACAGCTAATGGAGACTAACTAGCTTCTGACTTCAAGTATCTTGCCCCTTGCACACCGATTGTGAAAATTCAAATGTATATATTTGTACAGATTATTTCACACCTAACTCCTTAGGTTCAGATTTAATGTTAACTTTGGTGTGTAAGATGAATATAATTTGAGAATGTGTGAGAGACCTTCCTGCAACTAAACCTTTTTTTCCCCCAACAGAAATTGATGGCCTAGCTCTAGATAAAATTAAAGAGCTGCTGAACTGGTTTAAAAAAACAAAACGCATATACATATTTTTGCAGGTAGTAGGTAGTTATGACCACATATCTTCTTCACATTTGAAATTAAGAACTTTTGGATGTGTTTTCTGACAGAATGCAATCATGATTGTACGATTGTATGACTGTTGGTGCTGCTGGTAGTCGTGACATAATGTTTTAGATTAAACTAAATTAACTTATTTATTTATATATTTTTTTTGTTATTTATTCAAATGACAACAGATGGCTCCCCACTGAACTGGCAACACACAAGCACCTATTTTCAAGTCAGTGAATGTTAAATATAGGGACATGCACAGGCATGGAGTGATGTCATGATGGAAGTATGTTATGTAAAGTTCTTTGTTTTCCTTGCATACAGTTATAAAAAGGCCTTCTGAGTTGAAAGGCTTATTTAACAGAAATCATTGTGGTAGTAAAAGTAAAATAAAACATAAGGTAACAAACAACAGCCTACATAATTTTGTGCCTTTAAAGCTACAGTAGAGTAGGCCACCTCTAAACTCTGAAGCTTCGCTGCGGATCATATTCCGTCTCGGTGCCTGGCATTATTCCATACTGTGGGTCACGGGGTGATTATCTCTTCCTGTCAGGAATGCTGAGAATTTCCTGCGTTTTTCTCCCTCTTCCGGCCTTGTTAGTGGTTGTGCATGAGCATGTGACAGAGAGCCTGGGCTTGGTCGGCTTTGATTGACTAGCCAGCTTTCAGTTGTTGTTTCCCAACGTCCAGCATTAGTACTGAAACACTCAAGGCAGTTTCTGAAGCTCTCAGATCAAGCGAAGCTGCTGAATGAAGTCAATTTTATTCAGAAGGCAGATAATGTGCACCTGCTCTGAAGATCTCTATACCTCTGGGGAGTTTTTTGTTGGATAAAGCCGCTTTTATGCATCACCTTTTAAATGTTAGTGGGTGTGTCTGATATAAAGAGACCCTCAGACTATAAAGCAATTACTTTTAATCTGATTCCTTCAGTGCATTATTTCCCTAACTTAACTTGTTGATGTATTTGTTTCACTCTGCTTTTTTGCTTTTAATGGCAAATGCTGCACTTTAACCTTTTGCAGTTTTTCTCAGAGCTGATAAAAGACGCATTACTATGCAGGGTGCAGCTGACTTCAGATACATTCCTGATCGGGGACCCTGGGGGAAAAAAACTATATTCAATGCGCTTTGGTTTGTAAAATATGTTTGTTGATTACTATACACATGGTTTTCTTTTTTTTTTCTTAACATGCAAACAGAATGCTATATGCATGTTTATGTGTGCTCAGTCTCTATCAGCAGCTAAATCTCAGCGAAGTTGTTTGTGTCTTAGAGAGAAAGGAAAGCTCTGTTTGTGTAGGGTGCTGGTGCAGGAGGGGGTGGAGTAAGAATCAGACCCAAGTATAGGCTGTCTCACCACAGTAACTCTCCCCACCCATTCTACGCCCCTCTGTCCCCCCTCCACCTCCATCTCTTGCACTCCCACCTGCTTTGCTGGGGCGGTGGATCGGGGCAGCAGACCAGAGCGGGAAAATGTCTCAAAATGGAGGAGTGAAGAATGACACCAAGACATCACAGAGTAGAAGTTTTCAGAGTAGTGGAGCTGATGCAGGAAACCAAAGTAGAATCTTGAGAGTTTCAAGAACATGATTGAAATTATATTTAATCTGGCTTTAATGTACTGTTTTACAAATGTTTTTAAAAAGACTGTTTTTTACTTTAAGGTTTTGGAACATCCAATTTTACTTGGATGTTTACAAGATTAAAAAATGAAACCCTTAGGAGTGATAACGGAGTTTGTGAATCAGCATGGATGGGAATGCTAGAATAGCTTCGGTGAGTCACTAACAAAGGACCACATTATGTGACTTGATACATTAATGTCAGAAAATTTGGTGCAGTTGGATTTGTGCTTTCAAGGTCTTCTTGAGCCAGTCAACACGTAACATTAAGTTCTACAATACCACGTAATAAGTATGCTAGCTTAGAAAGTAGGGGTATAACGGTTCACAGGGATGTATTGAACCGTTTTGGTTCGCCCTGTTCGGTTCGGTCCACTTGCGTACGGTGTATTTTTTTATTAAATAATAAACATTTATTATTAGCATGAGCCAAACAAATTTCCTAGGCGAGTTTCCACACGGACACTATTGAGTGACGCACAGTAGAGCTGCTGGAGCACTTTGCATTTCTTTCACTGTCTTTGTGCAAGAGCAGCTGTGAGAAATAGCATCATGGTATCAGCAAAACAGAAGCCAGAGCTTAAAGACTCTCCCACCCAGTGACTGTATATATAAATTTAAAAGCGGGAGAAAACCACGAGCAAACCGATAGCCACTAGTGCTAGCGCTAACATCCGCATCCGTCGCCTGTCAATCAATTGGACACGCCCCTAATTCAAGATTAAATATCATCTAAACTGATGAGTTATAAAAAAATTCACCCCCCCTCAGAGTTGTCACGAAGGTAAACTTGACCTATTAAACCTAGAATGGATTTTTGTACCAGACTGTAAACAT
>JAPMNP010656971.1:2802-17101 GCA_029874935.1 Atherina boyeri | reverse complement strand
TCACTATCGTTCTTTTTCATCATAAACACTCTGAAAATAAGGCTTTAATTGTAAAATACCGAACTTGTCCTTTAATTTTCTATGTTTTACTTTTTAAACCTACGAGACTGACTTGGGTTTTTAGAGACACATGTAGAAAAAATGCATAGGATTAGGAAAAAATGTTTGTCTCAAGTCTATTTGTCTTCAAGGAAAACTCTGATTTGGCAAACTTTCCCCTGGAAGTTTCCGCTGAGAACCAGAGTTCCTCTGAAACCTATCTGCACAGCGCAGGTATGTTTTATCCCTTTGTCACAAAACTCTGATCCAGATAGATGTGCTTTGTTACTAAGAGAGGTGAAGGGCTGTTTGTTGTGTAGCTCTCTACACTGAAACTAGGTTAGTTGCAGCAGTGTGATGAGAGAGTTCAGGAAGAATTCAGAAGAATTAGACTCTCCCTAATAATTCATGTTGCAGCCCCTCTCGCATCACATCATCAATTAATCAGGTGTTTGATGTGGTTGGCCTAGCGTTGTGCTCCACACCCATTAAGCCTTCATGAATGAACCTGTTGTTACTAGATCAAAACGCAACTTCAGTCAAGAATTTTCTAGCGTTTCCTTTGTCTTCTCTATAATACTAATGTTTTTGTACTGTTACTGTTTCCAAACCAATACAAACCTATCCTTGGGTTCAATGTATGAGCATATATTCTCATTCGATTTGATTTGTTTGTGATATCAGATAACTATGAAATATAATTTATCTACCATTGCCTTTGAGTTATTCTCATTGGCCCCTTTTCATCATCTCGTTGCATTCAATAAACAGGCTTTTTGGATGCTTTGTGCATCTGTGATGTTTTTTTGGCTGCAGTATCCATTCAGCTTACTGCTAGAGCATGCTTCTGTCTGCCACCTGCCTCCCTGTGGTCCCGCTCAGATGTGGCTTTTACTAATACCTGCACTATGGTCCTCTCATTTCAGACCCATGCATGCACTATAGGTGTGCACTGAAAATAAAAACCCTCTATGGAGCGCGCAACCTCCCTTGATTTAGGACAATAAAAACATGTTAGTCTCACCAGATGGTCACATTTGCAGTGTAAGTGTTTTGGCATTTAAAAAGAAAAAATGTGTCTCATATTTTCCTAAGCTTCCAGCAGTAATAGATTTTTCACAATCTCACAACGTGATCATATACACCAAACTTTGATAATGAAGCGTTTACATTCTGCAGAGTTTTACTTTCTACTGCTGAGCCCAAGTTTCTGAAATATATGGGTGTCAGCCACGTGCACTAAGGTATGTGTGTCAACAGTGCTGGCCTGCAGATGAACTTTTGGATACACCTTGTGTAGAGGGAGAAGAAAAGGGAAAGGCAGAGAAAGAGATGGAGGAAAAGCAGGTGTGGCCTCCTAAGTGAGTCAGCCGGAGCCCCTACTCTGCTGAATGACAAATCAAATGTCAATTGACAGAGCGCACTCTGGCTCCGAATTCACTGGCTGCCTCCACTGCACAGGTGGTCTCCGTCTCACGCGTGCTCATGCACGCACACAACTGCACGCTCACTCATGCACATGTGCAGTGACAACCTACACCTCCGATGGCTGATTGCTCTCTGCATTAAACGGGTTAATCCCTACAGGAAAAACAATACTATTTGAGTTTGACAAACATTCCTGATCACACATTCCACAGGAAAACAGCAACACAATCCAAACCTTTTTTTTTTTAACTTCTGCATTATTAAGATATTGTTGGTTTTGCCCAGTGCCCTGTAAGTGACCTAGCAGTTGCAACACAGCATGCCCGGATCTGACCTCATCCACACACAACCATGACACTTGATTAATGGGCTCTGAGGTGAAACCTGTGTGTCTGTCCCAGGTCAGTCTTTCTGTGTTGATCCTTGAAGGGAGTGGTCAAGTCGTTCTCAGTAAATTGATGGTGCTTCCAGGAAGGAAGGAGGTAAAAACAAGCGCCACGTAGTGAGACTTGCTGAACCTCCTTTATATATGGCTTTCTTGCCCTCTTTCTCTCCCTCACTCACACACACGAGAGCAAAGAGAAACCACTTTCAGCTGTCAGTCTCAGCTCTACTTTACCTTGATAACTTTGGCATAGAGTCAAACCTGAGGTGTATTTGCAAAGTAAAGAATCCCTACAAGTGATCTATTTGCTCATTTCTTAGGCGTTGTTTAAGTAATACATTACATAAAATCTTTCTGAGTTGTTTGTATAAATTGAATATGAATTTGTAAACAGTAGGGATCATCTTACTTTAGCATTTTATAAGAATAAAACTTTTGCCTGGATTGACTGTTTAAATTTGGCTGTAACATCATAAAAATATTTTCCACCATCAATCGCATATAATGAAAATTTGGCTGCAAAATCAAAATACGGGGGACTTTCCCGGTCGTAACCTGTTTTATAGCATTCGTAAGGGCAGATGTGAAATCAACATGCAGCTTTTCCTGCATCTTTCAAGTTATGCATTTTCACATGATAGTAAGAACCGGGCTCTTCTCTTGCACTCTGTTTTGCAGCCTTGTGCTGATACGATTGCTGTAATGTTGTAAATATGAAATGCTCAGTCATGCTCAGCGTGTTAAACATCCTGAACAGACTTGCAACCTGCCTGCTTGTCTGCTCCCCTGTCAGTACTCCACCTCGGGAGATGGGGATTAGAGGCCTTGGAGGACCGACTGTATGGATGGTGTATGAATAACTTGGAGAGAGGTGACAGACGGGACAGATCGCGTCTCATCACCACTAAAGCCTCGGGGCTCCCATAGGGGACCAGTGCATCACACAGAGAGCCACATAAAGGGCCGCTGCAGACGTAGGCCTGGTCAAGGCCTAAGCTATAGAAGCCCTGACATCTGGCTTTCTTCTATGCTTCATCGCCAACCTGCTACCCCAGTCTGGCAGCTATATGCACTTCATTATTGTGCCTTAATGCGCTTTTGAATCACAGTCAAAATTAAGTCCTGATATGTCATTGTATTGCCAATAAAATTTATCTGATATAAAGTATCTATCATAACTTATACCAGCATGCAGTATATGATGATAGCAGTATGTTTTTGCTGCCCATTTTGGTACAAATGTGCAATGTGTGTTGCATTTTGGCCAATAAACTGTAAAGATAAAATTATGATGAGACAATAAAGGCAGGCTCAATCGTTTTGAGGGGAATATACACAGCAGGTGGTAGGAAAAGCTCTGACAGAACCCCTGATTTGTGCAGAATTGTGTTGCTTAAAGGATATGGCCACCAGATGCCCATTTGGATGAAAATCTAGGTTTCAGTCTAATCTGTCATTTTCGGAAGCCAAAAACGTGTCAGCTTCATGAGCACTGCTCGAAACTTTGGTGTTAACCCTATTCCAGAACACTTCTCTACTTTTCTACATTGAGAATTGACAGGCATGTGTCTGCAATTTTTTTATTACATTTATATTGTATTTGTGTGTTTTTTTTACAAATATAAAACCATACATTTTTTTTCTTGGAATTCTTGCTTGTCTTTGTGCTGGATGCACAGGACCTCAGCAGTCCTAGGAATGTAGCCATAGATGGCAGTGTTTTGCCTTATTTTTAACAGCCCACTCAGCTCTGAGGCTATGCAGAAATGAAATACTGTTTCTGTGGACTATATGCATTCTAATTGGAGCATGTATTATATTTTATGGTAAGGTTTGGTCAGACTTTCTTTTAAATTGCTGGATATAAATTTGCAGAATTCAGAAAATGTAAAAAATAATGAAATAACTCATTTACACTTTAGTACAATTCCAAGAGACCATTGTAAACTATGCATGTATTTCTTCAGTAAAATCCGTTTTAAACTTCACATTTCCTGCCTAATTTTTCCAACATCTATTAACCCATTTTCTTTTATTATACATATTTCCTTTTGCTGTAATTACAGTTTTCCAGGTTGTAGTTCAAACCTGTGTGCAGCAGTTGTTATTTACTGTATGCAAATGGTAAAGCAAAAGAAATCTTTAAAACTGTATCATGTTTTCAAGAGGCTCTACATGATGATGTTATTGTTTTGTTATTTCTTTAACTAAGCCTATTATGGAGTGGAGATGATTATTTTCATTTTCTACACATTTTAAATTGTGTAGAACTTAATAAAATTACCTTTTATATCATTTCAAAGCAAAAAACAAAAAAATAGAAGGATCTTTTGAATGTGCAATCTCATTCAAAAAAAAAAATCCTGATATTCGTCTTGTAGTTGTTGAGTTATAGATTTGTTGACCAGTTCTACTTGAATAAATTCTATTTGATCAACAGTAAATTTTCTTGGTCTTTTGCTCCGGCTGGTCCAAGGTCGGCTTTAAATTCGACTGAAATCATAAAATGACACTTGAGATAAACAGAATGTTTACCCTCCCCATGTGAGCTGAGGCTGATATGTAAATGCAGCCTTATTCTTTCATCAAATTTGCATTTACCCTCTTAACCAAACACTACAGGGTTCCAATTCAAACAGCACTAATGATGGCTGGCCCTTTATGACCGATTGCCGTATCGGCAAAAAAGGGGAAGAGCAATTTAGCCTGGAATGAAAAGAGTAAAGCATAGTAGCTATCTGTGAGTGGTTGACAATAATTGGATCAACTTTGCAGAGAAATGGATGTGTTTTGATGCTCTAGTGGCTGACTGGCAATCGGCTGACTTTTCGCCTATTTATCATTCCCCTTTTATCTGCTGCTGCCAGACCTTTCCACAGCCTCCATTCCAGGGCCGACTAATCAAACAACTTTTAATAAGACTAAACAGCATCTCCACCACTAGAGAACAGAGCAGAGCTTCACAGAACAGCGAGGAGAATCTTGGGATGAATATCAAGTAACTCTGTGACATGTTGGCTTTCTGTGATCAGAAGTTTGACACAGTATCAAGAACAATCAGCTGACTTTGCTGCTTTCAGATCTGTCAGGCAAGCTGTGACTCACAGGGCCGCCGCCTCTTCAAACTGGGCTTTTTCTCGCCAGCAAGAAAAGACTCAACTTTTTTTCAGTTCAGCTGAACGTCTTCCAGAGCTGCTTTGTCTGCTACAGTTGAATTTGCACCTTTGCAGCCAGGATTATGCTGCAGTTTCCACTTCTCTTTCTTTTGCATTGTTTTAGCAACAACTTTAAGCTTTCAGTTAAACCTTGCAATCTTGAACAATACACTAGGTTTTTTATTTAATTTTGTATTTCTGAAAATTGTGCACTAAAACATTTTGAAAATTGTATATCTCATCAAATGCAACTCAGGTGGAAATGTGCTACCTCACCAAAGAGAAGTGATATAGCTCAGGGTCCTTTGGCACCTCCTGGCTGCTTGGTAGTCTGGACAGACAGCATTACAGTGAGAAGGTCAAGGTGCTTTCAAAAGCAAGCCTGGCCTGTTTTCCCTCCTTGTCCGGGGGATAAAATTGATGTCTTGCAGCCCACCGCAAGCTCACCAGCTGCTGCTTGTCCATGTGGCCATAGACAAGTTAACAAGCTCAAAACAAAACAAGTGACAAAATGCAACAAAGGGCACCAGGGAGTGAACGGGGCTGTCTTTAAGGAGGATCTCCCTGTTGGTTCCCTACCACCAAAGGAGGGCAAAGCAGAAAAAGAGACCTTGATTCGAGTTCTTGCTAGGTAACTGAGGGTCCCATGTTTGGAATGTGTGTGCCTCAGTATGACTGTGATATCCCACCCGGCATGTCTGCTGTGATATCCCACCCTGCACAATTTGTCTTTTTTCATCTCATGCTTCAATTATGTATTTCCTTTTTAATTTTAAAAAAAGATGAGGTGCCCTTGGAAGAGACCAACAAACTCACATTTTGAGTGTGCCTGTCAAATTGCTATCTAATTGTTGCAGGGCTGCAGGGGGAGCTGATATCTGCTTTTCTCTCGCCGCCGGCTGCCGGCCCTGCCGTTCACAAAGCCCGGGATGCCACACACATTCTGTTTGTTCTACATGAGCAAACAGATTGTAAACTGGCTGATAATTTTTGTACTGACAATGTCATTTACGGCTGTCAGCCTTTTGTCTGCTCTGTTTGCTTTATTCAAATATGAACCAAGTGGACCTCCCCTCCACCGCTCACTTCTGCATTAAAATCACATCAATTCACTTCCATTTTGTCTTATCTGAAATTCATTGGAGGCAATCACTTGGTTGAATGCTCTGCCGTTGCCATGGAGACCAAAGGTCCCGTGTGGACTTCTGAAGGATTAGGAACTTGTAAGATTTAAGTCTTGAAGTACACAGTGGCTTTGTTGTGTTTCTCTTTGATTTGATGGGGAGGAATTTGCCTTTTCTAACTTTGGACTGAGGTGAAATAAATCTGTATATATATTAGCATCTTCTGGCAGGATGATAAATATTCATCTACTCCCCTTTGCTCTGATTTATCTCCACATTTACCAGTCTCTTTAAAAGACACTTCTATGGTTATTTGCCTGACCCTGATCTGCATTCATATGGCATGGGGATCCCGGCAGTGAACCACTCTGAAAATGACATTTTATTCCTGCCCTGCTCTGCTTCATTTGTCAAGCAGCCATCTTTGTGCTGCAGCTATGACAGTCCATGTGGCATGCAGTGCCTGGGTGCCCTGATGGCACCTCTTTGCCCCGCCGAGGGGGAAAATAACTCCAGCTCAGCTAAACGACCAGGGATGCTCACTGGACACTCGCCTCCCAGGGCATCACACTCCACTCCTGAGGCATCTCCCCACCCGCCCCCACCCTCCCGCTTTGTTCGCCAAGGTCAGGGCACAAAGTGTTGAGTTATTCACATCAAACTGTCTGGCTGGAAGCGGCTGCAGATGTTACTGTTTTTGTGTTTGGTTTTGTCTTGCTTCTTCTTTTCTCTCACCCCTGCATCTTGTCAGCAGGCTGCCAGGGCGCTTGGCGTGTACGTTTTTTAAAAGCTGAAAAAACGTGGCCCATCAAAGAGTAGCTGAGGCCTTGGCTCCTGCACCTCGTGAATTGAGATTTGTTATTTTACTTTTTTTTTCTTTTCTTTTTTGCCTTTACAGCCAAAAGTACAAAGTAAACAGCCTGAAGTAAATGGATTCATTTTTAGTGGCACCAGTCAGGCAGTACACAACAGACAGATGCTTCTTTTTGTTCTCTTTATCATCAATGCTAAAATCTATTAGGCTATTCTTTATTGTCAGCCATGACAGGTGGTTTTCAGAACTTAATGCATTCCAAATATTTTCTCCACTCTCTTACATCACTTAAGAACGATAGAAATCTTTTGAATAGTTTGTACATTCTAACTAACAAAAGGAAAGTGTAGCTCAAAACACTGAATAACGTTCTTATATTATGCCCTGGATGTATTGAGTCATTTGCATCTCATTTCCCCATTGAACCACACCGTACACACTAGCCAGCTAGGCTGCTGCTGAGACAGCCAGAAGAATAGCCAGGATGCCTGACTGTTAGATATTTATTTATACATTTGAACCATATGCCATGGTATATGAGTGTTTTTTTACAAATTACATAAACATCACACCTTATGTAAGAAGTGCATCTTTACGAGAAACATAAGTGTCTGTTTTCACTCTTAAAAAACACATTCTAGTTTGACATCTAATCTTTATCCTCCAATTTGTCTTTTAGCACTGACACATTAGCAATAAGTCAATAATTTTTTTTTAGTGCCGCTTCAACATTCTGTGAAATTTGAGAGGTAAACAAAAGTTCTCTCTGCTGGCATGGGGGTCACCTGGAGCATCTAAACAATCAATGCACATTTGCAACTTGGTATTTACCAGGTGTTGACATCAATGGCAGCCCTTTAAATTAAGGTCATTTTGTCAGATATTGCATGACATTATACATGGCATTTTTGGAAGGATAACTAGAGGCTGAATATAAAGCAAAGGCATCTGTTTTGCCTTCATGTTGGGTCATTTCATACTCCGTTTCTAAATGACAGAAAATGTGGTTTCAAACAAGTAAAAAAATATCCATGACTTGTGTTTTCTATAAATAGATTTCTGGAGAAGAGATGAGAAGTCAGCTTTACAGCAAATGTCCTACTGTTTAACTTGTTTTTTTTATTGCACATTTCCTGTATCCAAAGCCAGGTGGCAAGTTTACATCACTTATTTTGTCACTAACAAGACATTTTTCAACCTCGAACATTACAGATCTCACAAAGATTCGCCCCTGGAAAAGGTTTTGACAGAGTCTTGCCGCTGCCTGTCGAGACACTATTTCATCTATGGAAGGAGGATTATTCTCAAATACCAGCCCCTGTTTGAACAAAAGAAGCTGATGATGGCAAATTAGGCTTGAGCTTTTTCTTTTGGGAAAAAGGGGAGAAACCTCTAAGGTCTAACATGGTGGTCTCCATTTATTCCTAATGATATATTCACCTACAGTTTACACAATTACACAAGGCAACGATCAAAGTAACAGAAAATGGACAGTTAAATTGACATTTTCCTCAAAAGATTATTGCACCCTGAACAAACCCTTGCTGAGTTAACAGCACCCAAGTAGACGTGATATAACAGCGTGGGTTACACTTTAGTCAAGGACACATCTCAGTGGTTCGTTGACAGTCTTTATCGTGCCAAGAGGGAATGGGAAATCAATGGAACTGACCTGTCCAAGCCAGTGTACCTATAGGCTGACTGAGGTCACAGTCAGGAAAGATCTGGCTCAGCAGAGTAAACAGAAAACTTTGAAATGTCCTCAGGGACATTTTTAACTAAACGGAGATATGCTGCATCAATATTGCACCTCGTCTGCAGTATTTCCTTTCCAACACAGCAAGTGCAAAAGAGGAATCCGACTGAAAGTTCTCCGAAAAGCAAAGTGCACACAGGCAGATTAAAGATACAGATCTGACAATGAGTCTTGTCTGATCAGCTTTATCTTCTCAGCCTTGCAGCTCTTCGGCGGCTGGAGCTACTGCCGCTGGCCGCTGCACAGTTGGCTGTGCTATTGATCTCATTGTGGCTAAAGACACTTCATGTACCCTGAAAGACTGCTGCACAAAGCGGTGACATTGATAGGGCCACACTGAGGTGGGTCTTTTTGTTCCTGCCTGCCTGTGTGTGGGAGTCGGGCTAAGGATGGGGGTGGGGGCAGTGCTTTAGAGTTGACCCACACAGGACAACGTTTAAACTTCAAGCAACTTAGAAGCTGCTCAGGGGTTAAACTGAGATGTAGGGCTGTGTTTTAATCTGTCTGCGTAACACTTTTTCTATTTGATTTATTTAAAGTCATCAGATTATTACAATGACTAGCCTGGTTAATCTACTTTGTTGTCTAGACGCTATCTTTAAAAATACCAAACTGTGTTACAAATACATACATATGATGTATAGCACCACAACATACACAAACAATCTGCAAAGTTTCGCTCTCAGACTCAGTGATGTTTGTACATTTTGCTGGGACTGAAGGGTTAAACTTTTCTTTGTACACTGACTGAAAGGGAAAGTCAGTTTGCAAAGCAATGGCTGTCGACAAGACTGCCTTTCGTCGTCACATACAAGTAGCCTACATGTAGCCACACGAGGCCCCTGCCAGCACATCTGGCTTTTTATTTTCGTAGCTAAGGAGTATCTAAACAGGGCTGAATCCAAAAACAGTTTTGTTGTTTTAGGGCCAGGTGGAAGGGATGTCGGTCACCGCAAAAGGAATCTTCATCGCACGCTGATTTCTGTCTTCCCTGCATTCCATGCGTGACATATCACTGTCGTTAGTGGGCACTTGCTTTTATTGTTTTTCTAAAAGGAGTCCATTTTGATAGGATTAGCCATTGCTGGAAGCCTTGTTATAGCAGACTTAGTTTATCCAAATGTAGGAGCTGTATTGTGCTGTTTTGAAAGAGCCATGGCCACCCAGATTTGCAGGAGCTGCTTGGGATGACTCTGCAGGCAAGGCGTGACTGATGCGCCTCCCAGAGGAGAACAGCAACTTCCGAAAGGCAAGTGGGTAATTGATTTGAATGCTTTGTTAATAGCTCATGACTAATTGAGCATACCAACAAGTGTAAGAAAATCAACAAGTACAGAATGGCCCAAACTATCAAGGGGGCTCAGCGGCATCTATCGATTGACAAGTGCTGGTCCGTTTTTATCTTTAGCCGTGCCTTGAGCTAGAACATATGACATGTTGTAAGACAGGATACCATGATTGACCTCTAGTGTTTTCATCATCCTTTCTATGAAGAGTAGCATCTCCCTGCCATAGAACTGATTTTTCTTTCTTTTTTTTAAATCCACAAAAAAGCCATGCAGTCATGTCTTTTTTTTCTTTTTTTCTTTTAAAAAAATGATTATTTTAGTCATCATCAGTATAAAATCTATTAAATCCTAGTTGGTTTACATATTGACCCGAGCTCCTGAAATCTTAAATCAATTCAACACTCATTTAACACAACGCTATTTACTTTCTTTGGCAAGTTCTGGCAAGGATTATGCCACAGCATTACGTTCAGCCTTTTGTTCTTCTGCAGAATCTCTGTGCCATCCTCTAGTATTTACAATGCTTTGGCATTTCACTTCAGTTGCTGTCCCTAATTAGATCATAATGCTGATCTGTTGTCCTGATTAACATTCAATGGACTTTGATCAGCGTGTATTATCTGATTACTGTGATAGCGCACCTTTGGATTAAGACAAGGTCTATGCTCATTGTGCTCTCATGCTGGGAAGAAAGAAGGGGGTGTGGGTGGTTGGGGATTAAGCCTGATGCCTCCTTTGTATGCGGGAAATACCACTTTATCACAGAGGGCTGTGTCGAGCTGCAGGTTCTGGCAATGAGGAGGGGGGTGAGCACTGCTCTTTCAGAGGAAGCAGTCTTCTGTACCCTGGCTTTTTTCCAGACTCCAGCCTCCTTTTGTGAAGGCCCAGTGACCAGCAAGGATCACAAGGGATGACACACCCCAATCTGGCCTGTTTACCCAGGGAAATAATCACTAATTTTGGAATAATCATGCCTCCTGCTGACCAAGACTAATTGAATGGTGGCATGCCATAAAGGCGCTGGACCAGCTTTGCATTGCGTCTGCCTTGTCAATGGTGTTTGGCCAGCCAGCTCAAAGTGATTGATCCCCATGGAGCTGTGAACACAGAGAGGCGGAGCAGCAAGATATAGAAACATAATTAGTCATGAATATGCCTTCATACCCCTGCTGTGATGATCCTAAGATTTCAGGATCGAGGAATGTTGGATTACCCATCAGTGTTATTTGGACAAGTTGGTTGCATTGTGGTGCACACGAATAGTCCGAAGAAATATGTGACCCTGCCGAACTTTAGCTTCAGATTGAAATTTCATATTGACTGCCTATTCATAACCACTAAGAGCACTTGCATCTCTTCATCATAATATGATATTTCAATCTTATCACCAGCTTTAGAGAATAAAGAACCATCCCTTGCCAATAAACGGGTCAGCCCTGTTGACATTTTTCTCAGCAGGAGCCATTTTGATCACCCAAAATATCTAAGAGTTCAGATTCTAAGAAAGGGGATTTAAGAACTTTATTCCTTCAGTCTGCTGATAGACAGGGTATCATTTCATCTCCACTCACTTATTTTACCATTGAGCTAATTCACTGAAATTGAAAGGGAAGCTTTGAATGAGGTAATGGAAAATTTCAATCCATCTTTTCTCACTGACAACCTTTCCTTCTTTTAGATGGAGCTTAATGCAACAAAAGAAGCTAATGCATGTGTTTCGTGCTTTGTTTGGGATTTTTTTTTGAGAAGGCTACATGCTTCAAGGTTTGGATTACTGTGGAGGTGAGCAGTAGTTACGATTGAAATAAAGTCAAAGAATGACGTAAAATACAAATCTGAGATGTGAACTGCTGCTCCTAACTAATATATAGAAGTTTTTTCTCATTTTAGGGCTAAAGCAGCAAAATGTTAAAATCAGTTAAAATGCTACAAGTACTTGAGAAATGATGATCAGAATACATAAAACCATTGACTGAATGTAACATGTTTAGCTTGAATTATATAAATTTTCTTAGACATTTTGCATGTTAAAAAATGAATAAAAAATGAAATAATGCACATGGACAGCTTATATATTACTAGCTGCCATGTAGATTTAGAATAGAAGACAAAACATGGAAGTGATATGCTCTACCTCGATTTCAAGCAAAAAGAAATATATTCTTCAGCACATTTACCAAATGTTCCAACACATAAGAATACAGACATCATAAAACTGAATAGCTGATATCAAGGTTCCCATCTGCTGTCAGATCAATATTTTGTGCAAGCCTTGTAGGCTTGTCTGTTTACCCTAGGCATCTGTGCCTAGCATACCAACCCAGCACAATGTTTGAGCATGTGACTGTGTAATAATGGCAGATAGACGAACTAATAGCCGCTGCAATATCTGTAGCTTGACCCAGTGTGCCTCTCTCTAATTGATCTATAGATTAACATCAGACACATCAGTCAGGGGTTAACCTTTTCTGTTAGCTGCACTGTCTTTGCTGTGGATTATCAAGCAAATGGGAAGCTGACAGCGAGTAAGAGGCAATCCGCAGTTTGAATTTTCATATATTTCAAAAGACAAATGCAAGCATTACAGCCCCACTAAAATACACTTTAATATCCACATCCCAGCACAGCAGTGTTTCTCTGGTTTACTATTGATTTTGCTCTTTTTTTCTCTGCTTTTCCGCAACAAGCTTATGTAAAATTTATTTTCAGACAATTTTCCTTTTTGGCCCAATAATCTTCCTCCTTTGTGGCTTTTCTCACAAAGTGTCTATTTCACCAGTACAGACTCACTGAGGTCAAGCCAGTTCAGTCCCAGTCGGCCCCACAGTTCCCTTGCCCTATATGTACACTTGGTCTGGCTATGTAAACTTTGACATGTGGGTGTCAATCTCTCCCATATTTACCATGGGCTTTATCAGACCATGATTAGTTTTCCGAGCAAATTTGGAGGTAAAAAGAAAAACACCACTAGCAGTATGTAAGCCAACACTGCGTGTGCCACTGTTGGGCACTGCATATTTACAAGGGTCCTGCTTGTTTTGCTAAGGCTTTCTCTGTAGGTACATGTCAACTGAGGGCTTTTGGAAGAAGCAGGGGTTTATCAACAAGCAAGAAAGAGTGCATTGGCGCATGCCGTTCATACCGGCAGGTTCATGTTTGTTAGATGTGCCGTTCCTCTACTCGTACTGTAAATACTTCAAGCGTGGTTTATGTCAACAGGAAGATTTCACTCAAACAATCACAATATCATCAACACGTTTCTGCAGACCGACTCAAACGAGTCGAGTAGAGGGGGGAATTCAGGAAGTTCATAATATGCTCACAAGAAGACGAGAGCTCTATATTAAAACAAGACAGATGGGATTATTTTCATTTATTGCATTAGGAAAACAATGGTGCAGGACATCCTAAGATTGAACTTGATAGGATTATATTTGTGGACACTGGTCAATGACATACGAGGGCCCTAAGTGTTTGCCTCAAACAAATGGTCCCCACTAAACGTGTACTCAAGCCAGAGTAAATTTGATTGTGGTGAATGGAGAGAGGAGGGGTGACTCGGCCATTCCTGTAAACACTGGAGAAAGAGAAACATTTGCTATGACACGGATAAAGCAAAGATGATAATGGCATGCAAATGTTGGCAGATGCAACAAAGCAGTTTGCTTTTACGGACCTTGAAGAGTCCTCATAGAATAATGACACAGACCTCTGTCGGTGGACAAGCATTACTCCTGTCAGTGTACAAATTTCTTATATCCCACAATCTAAAGCCTTTGAAAACATCTGATTTTGGGCATCACTGTGATTTACAGTGAAGAAGGTAAGTTTACAGATCTTTGCAATCACCTGGGATTATATTCAGATGAAATCTCCTCCTTGTGCTGAACTTAATCCAGAGTCAATTCTCTTTATCCATGTGCAATCTCATAACTCACTGACACAGATCTAATCAAAAGTTATCAATATTGAAGTTCAACTTCCTCTCTCCCATGTTACCATCTCGTCTGGACCAATTTCGTTCCGTACGGCACGGTGTCTTGGTAACCGTGGGAACGCTTGATCTCTGTTTAATAAACGTGGCCGGACCAGAGTAGGGGTCCCATATTGACCACTCCAGAAAAGATTAAACGCTGGTGACATTTCAGAGGTGGAATTTGCAATTTCCACAAATATGAGGGCGTCCACAAGCCTAGCATGACAGCACATAAAATCAATACAAATAACCTGAATCCCTAATACCTTGATCCCTGTTAGTGGAGGGATGCATTACAACTAAGACACTGAGAAGTGGGAGACACAGCTCTCC
>JAPMNP010656961.1:0-12403 GCA_029874935.1 Atherina boyeri | reverse complement strand
CCACTATGCCAACAGCAGCCAAATGAGCGGCAAGTCAGCAGTTACTTTTATAACATTGCAGATTTACCAACGATTTGGTTGTTATACTGTTGCCGAAATACATAGAATGCAATCTGGCTAACTTTTTTCTTGCTTTAAGAAAATCTTGGTAAGTGCAACTGTCTTACTGCACTGGCAGATAATTTCACTTAAAATAAGACTTTTTTTTTTACCTCAAAACAAGATACATTTCCTTATTTTAAGAAAGGGCTTTTTTGCAGTGTACTGGTTAAATTTGTCTTGAAAATAAAGACTACTGTAACTGATATAAAAGTGATTCTTTTTAAATTTATCTAACTAAAGCCTGGATCATTAGACCACTGTATTTTATTTGCCAGTTGATGTCACACTGTGATAGCCATGTGAGAAAAAAAGAACATCATGTTCCAGCTGTAATGTTTACGTATTATTTATCTCTACAATGTGAAAATGTCATCTGGTTATTACCATATTGTAAAATTAGGTAATTTGTTTGCGCAAAAATACAGAAAATATTAAGTCACCAGTTGTGTGGAGAGGTTTGAAAAGTGGGTGTGGCTTCTGGGAGTTTTTGTAATTCCATGTTTTTTAACAACCTGATTTTACTCTGAATCTGATGAACATTTTACTCTCTCTGGTGTTGAATTAACTCTGAAAGAATAAATGCACTTTTATGTACATTTAACTCTGGTGAATTTATTTTGTAGAAAATCATACATGTAAGTTTCACTGCACACATGTTTTCCTTTTGTTGGTTGAATAGTGTTTATGCCAGAATGGGCTGCTTTTGGGTCACAATTTCTGATACATGTGGATGTCTGCCAAAAGAAAGAGAAAATATGCAAATGATCAGCTCTATTGAGAATTTGACTGTATTAGTACACACTTACTGTACTCATTACTGTTTTTACAGAAAGAAAGAAACAGATGGAAAATTGGAACATGTTCCCATTTGAGTCTGTTTGTGCATATACTGTAGATGAGGAGTGATCTGATCCCCATCTGTATTATCTGGGAGTGTTAGATGTTTTATTCTGAGTTTTGATCAGACTTTTATGTTAACATATAAGTCCAGTTTTGGTGCAAGTATATCATTAATTATTTTTTTTCTTCCGGTGTCATATAAACAAGCTCAATAGCCTCAGGACCTTTAGCTGCAATCATTTGAAATCATATTCTGTTTGGTGTTTTATGTTTCGCACATCATTGAGAAGCCATGTTGGTCCTTCTAAATAAATATCTTCTATAAGTTGTCTTTGTTCAGTGAGGTTTGTAGGCATCCATTTATAGACAGCAGCTCTCCTAAGGTCTCACCACAAAATTTCAGTCAGGTTGAGGTTTTGATTTTCACTCCAACACCTTATTCTTTTCTTTTCAATTCCCTTAATTGTGGATTTACAACTGTGGAATTGTTGTTCAGCTACAAGACAATTCAGCAATACTTTAGCTGTCAGACAAATGGCCTCAGATTTAACTAAGTAATATTTTGGTATACAGAGGAGTTGTGGTCAACTCAGAGATATGCTGTGTTCATTTTATTCTTTTCAAAAATAGCTCTGTGCATGAATATTTTCACTTTGGTCTTGTCTGCCAGAAAGACATCGTTCAAGAAATGTTTTTTCAGAAGTTTGTTCAGATGCAGCTTTTAAAACTGAGGTCAGCCAGCTATGCTCCTTTTAGAAAGAACATGTTTTTTCCCATGGCCATACTTGATCAGTCTCTTTCCAGTTTTGCTCTTGCCCTTAGTTTTGCACTTTAACTTTTAACATGCCAATTTAAACTTGTATGGTCTGAAATGTAACTCTTGGGATTTGTACAGTTTCTCTAAGCATCAGACTTGAGAATGTAGGATGAAAATATTAGGTGGGGAGGGTGGTCCACTCCTAGAAAGACTGATACCTTTCTAAATACACTGCCTGGCCAACAAGAAATTAAGTCGTCACCAAGACGAAGGTGGGTTTTTTTTCTAATGTTTTGTGGGAGCGCCGTAAGCTTTAATTACGGAACACATTCTCTGTGGTATCTAATTAGTCATTCAATAACACTGCTAGCTTCTAAGATCTTGTATTGATGATGGGAGATTTCGACCACTGTAGAAAGCCTTCTTCCCAAATATTCTTAATGGGGTCCAAATATGTCTGGACTAAAAATGCTGTCTCATGACTCCCTGAACCCGAGTTGAGGAGGCACGGCTCTTTTATTGAACAGAGACCAGCAACACTTTACGTGAAATGTGCAGAAATTGTCTATGATGTGAGACATCGCAATCTGATAAAATATATTTATTTCTGATTGCAGCGCTTAACTCTAAGGTGTAACCGTTATTATTGTCGGGCCGTTAACGGCACCCAGTGACGGATGGTGTAGCAATATTGTTGTCCAGGTGGAAATCGGGAGAAATTCGGGAGAAAGGTTGGTCCGGGAGATTTTCGGAAGGGGCTTTGAAATTTGGGAGTCTCCCGGGAAAATCAGGAGGGTTGGCAAGTATGCCCAGATCATAGACTGCCCCAAGGGGTTTTATAGTAGGAACTAGGCATGATTGACTGATGACTGATGCTCCCATTATTCTGGAACAGGGTAAATCTGGACTCATCAGACTATATGACATTCTTCCATTGCTCCAGAGTCCAATATCTATGACCCCTAGAAAATTGAAGCCTTTTTGATCAATTAGTCTGACTGGTCAATAGCTTTCTAATGGCTCCATAGCTTTTCAGTCCCAATTCCTTGAATTCACTTGTGCATTGTACTTGTGGAAATGCTCTTATTTTACTTTTAAACAGTCTTTTTTTTCAGTTTCTAACCCAGTTTTAGTAGTTTTTTCAATATCTAGATGTATTCTCTGCTTGAAGCATGCAAGCAAGCATGCAAATGATATGACCATTCTTAACCAAACAAACATCTTTTCCTCAGCCACGAGATGTGTCTTTCCACGTGGTTGTTTAAGAAATTAGAAGCTACTCATTGTAACAGTTTGGGTTAGACACTTATTGCCAGCTGAAAGATAATCACCCAGGTAGTAATTATTCAATAGAAGGGTCGTACCTATTGGCTTAGTTAAATCCAGGTGGAGACTTTGTTTTTTTATGGCCAGACAGTGTATTTTCCACTTCTGAATAATTTTTTTCACTGTAAAATGATGAATTCCAAATTGTTTAGAAACTACCTTACAATATTTACTAGATTTAATGGTGGCAGCAATCTTTTCTTTAAAATGAGTTTAATATCTTTCTGTTTCGATATTGCATTGACACAAACCTTAATTATCCAGACCAACAAACTACAGAAATTTTGGTTTTTATAAAACAGTTAATAAAGTGCATTTGAAGGGCTGCTCCTTGCTGCCTCTTCAATTTCTATGTCCTGTGGAAGCAGTAAGGCTATGTGTGGAGTTTTCACTCACATAATCTGAATTTTGGCCTATTTATTGTTGAATAGGTAATGGCAGTGTCATGCCATGTGATGTTCATCTCAGATTGTATTTACCTTAAAAGTCCTAAAAATATAGGTATAGATATATTTTTATTTTGTTTTAATTACTGTATGTTCTGATGTTGGGAATGGACCACTGCCACTGTGCTTGCACATGTTTGCAGACTGAGGTTATCTCAGCACTTATGAAAACAGTGCACAGCACTCAATAAAACCAAACATTCATCAAAAGAGGTAGCAGTAGTTTAAGTTTGAAAATTGGTTTAGGTTTTGTCTTAACTTCTGATGTATTGTTATTGGAGGGTTTAGGGACGTGGACAGGGTGTCCATGAAAAAAAAGGAGCTGGAAACAGATGATCCTATTTCACATCCTTTAGAATTTTAACTAGATGAGCTTAGGGTGCTGTGTGTGTTGGTGTGTAAGTGTGATATTCATGAGGCTGAGGAATGGAGCAGGAGGGTAATTTTCTGCACTCAGTGAGCCAGGCATTCCTCAGGACAAAGGGACTGGGGAGACACATAGATTACAAGGCTGAACAGAAGTGATGAGAAGTCTGGGCGCACACACTTACACAACCACCATCACACATATAGGAACACACTGACATGTACACACAAATGTACACATTAAACACCCCATTTTTCCCCTCTCACAGCTTTGCCAAATCCGACTCCACCCCACTAGCTCACGGCCGCCTGCTCTCTCAAATCCCTCTCTATTCCTAAATTGCTTGTCAAAAGGACCAAATTAGAAAATACAACAGTGCAGCTGACAAACAAGATTACATGCTGTTTGCACCTGGCTGTGGCAATTAAAGCTCTGATGACAAGCGAGGATGGCCTCCTAATGTGGTGTCTCAAGGCATATCAGCATTTTCACAAGAAGATTGCACCCCACGTGCCACTATGGCAGCAGTGCCTGTCATTCTTTTGCCATTTGAGCTGTCAGATATATTCAGTTGAATATTTTCTATATACTACATTGAGATATTCTTTATCAAAACTGTGTCAACAGAAGTGGTGCTGTAAGTGGCTCGGATTTCAAAGGCAGTTTTAACTGATCCAATAAGGAAAATAACCAAAAACAAAACAAAACTGAAGAAAAAAGGGCCTATTTGCATAGAAACATGATCCATATTTGGCTAAATAAAATGCAGATGTGTTTGAATAGACAGAAAATATTGCTCAAGGTACATATTAGAGTACAAATATGCACATCAAGTAACTTCTAAACACACCATTATGTGTTTGTTCTGTGTAAACAGTGCAGGCAGGGGCTTCCACTTCAAGTCCTTATGTTCAGCAGCTTCAGCTCAAGGGAATTTTCTGAAAGCCCCCTTATCTTAAATGGCCCCCTTTGAGTGACGGCAGACAAGCAAACAAAATTGTTTAAATGTACTACTTATCTTCCTGCCTTTTTTGTGGCAGAATAATAAAAATGGACCCTTTGCATTGACAGACGACACATCATTATTTCATAAGCTTGCTGAGTTGAAAACTCTAAATTATGTACACTCTGCTTTCTTGTGGGAAACACGCTTTTCCCTCCACATTAGCATATGCGGTGCTGAGATGAGGGCAATGTTTGTTCACCATATGCTGTGAAATGTATCAAACTCTGAGAAATTAACTAAAATGATAGCTCCAGCTAAGTGTAAATATAGCACACTCCTACTGTCATTAGTTTGAATGTCAATGTACTTGGATAAAAGCTCTGTAAAAATGCAGGCCATTTTCTTTAATTGCTCATATTCTCTGTTAAATTCCCCTTGCATGTCTCAAGTTGTGGTTTCAAGTGTTTCTGGTTTGATTACTTTGTTGTTTTTTTTTTCTTTAAAAGGCTTCTTGGTTTTTGGCTTCAAATCAAAATGATAATATTGTCTTTGCTCATCCCCTTTTGGCTTCCTGACTGTCTTTTAGGGACGATCATTGACAGTGACTAGCCTGTAGAGAGCTTAACTCTCCTCATTAGCAGTTGCTCTCCTCCTGCTAAGTTGGCACTGCATGGGTCTTCTCTCTTTAGTGGTTTCCAGTCCCTCTCTGTCTGCACGTGGAAGACTATTGGAGAGCTTGGGGCTTCAGAGTGACAGATGGGGGCTGCTTTGTGACCCATAGAGATTGGCAAGCCCTTCTGTCCCCTCCTGATTGAGTGTCTAACTACCGGTCGCTCTCCTCACGTCAAACAATCCTGCTCAATGTTATCTCAAGCCGCTCCCTCTTGGCCCACTTGCTGTGATGGCATTGTCAGATCCTGACAGCTGTTGTCATCTTCAGCTAGCACCGATGCCATTGAGGTTTGATGAATGGCACTTTTATGAGAGCAGTCAACAGGCCCAGGTTTGAATGAAGATATAAATACGCATATGAGGGGTAAGACAGAAAGGTGCGAATGAAATATCCAAATAATCCCTAGTTTGCAGGAGCGGCAGATGTGTTGCGGCTGCAGCGGAGTAGGTACAGAAGCATCAGTTATAAATTCTTAGAAAAATTTACTTTGTTTTGGACACATGGCACCCAGACTTCAGCTGACAGTTCTCTTTTTACAGTTATTTAGATGCAATTCCTCAGTGTTGACTTTTCTTGTCAAAACAACATGAAATTCTTCACACTATTTTGTTTTTTTTTTGTACAACATTCTTTATTATCATATGCAAATGTGTATTGCATTTGTGAAAATGACCACACTCAACTGTGTACAAGTTATTAATTTTATGTCTTTATATTTCTGCCATGTAGTTTCAGTCTCCTATGTAAATTAGAATTATCCCATTGTGTGAGTCATTACATTCAGAGAATGCAAAGACAAATACAATTCCCAGATGAAATATGGGATATGCTTGTGGACCATGTAATTAACCACGGCTTCACAATGGCAAAGGCTGGCAACATGGGTCAGTCAAAAGGCTGATCAACCAAACATTTAGAGGGGGGAAAAGATATCCTATCATTTTATGCTTCAAATTTGTATATTGTTCTAATTAAAGTAATGTTGTAGTATCATACAGTGCAACAAACATAAGACTTCACTGCATTTTCTATGGCAGAATACCTCAAGAGTAACATGAGACATGCAGTACTGTCAGTGCAAATAAAGCCCTAACATTCAGACATCCATACTGCAGTATTAGATAACAATTGCATATTTGCAGATATCAGTGCTGTCACCTTGTCCACAACAGATAAAGTGCTGAAAGGACCTCAGGCGACAATTAAGTAACTCTACAAAAGCCTGTTTTTAGGGGATCTGTGGCAGAGGGAGCTGGGGAACTGGTATGTACAGGCAACATTTTAGTCTGGTCATTTGAAATAGTCAAGAAGAAGAAAAAAACAACTTTGAGATGTTAGGTTTGTCCTTCCAACAGGTTTAATGTGTTAAATCATGGGGGTGCAATTCAGCAGCCAGTAATACAGGAAAACAATATCTATATTTTTTTTCTGCATTGTAAAATAGTATTATCTGTTTTAACACAAGAAATCATGATTTCCCTGATCTTAATCATTTAGTTATTAGTAAGACTAAGCAGCAGACTTGATTTGCTTTTGTGGATTTTTTTGTTACATTTTTTGATGAATTTGAAGTTATTTTGACATCTTCTTGAGAAAATATAAAATCAAGTCAGGAGTCATGGTTGAAATGTCATAGGCCAACAAACCCTTGAGGTTGTGGATAAGCCTGCATTTCAAAAATATAATTGAGGGGTGAAATGTCTAAAAAAAATTAAAAAAATAATTATGTGACTACGCAACCTTGCATCAGTGTGCTGTACAGAGCCACAACCTGCTGACTTTCTTGGACACTCACCTCATAGATTTTATCCATGAGCCAGAAGGGGGTTTGATGAGAAGAATCGACTTCTCGGAAAGTGTTATTTTCCACTAAGATGTCACTAATGCTTTGTAGCCCTTCCAAGACCGCTAGTGGAGTTCCTTCCACCATAATTTATTGTTAAAGAGAGCTTTCCTGAGGAAGAAATTATGTGATCACCCACAACATAGCCAGCCATGTTAAAGATGGCAAATGTTCTTCTTCTGTACTGTAGGGGAGAACATTATGTGTGAGCTCAGTGAGAGTATCTGGCCCAACAGAAATGGCTGAGTAAACTACTTCCACTATTCATTTGCACTGTAACTTTACTTTAGTTCTACAGTGTATGTTTGTCTTTGATTTCTACAGGGAATCTTTTGGTATTTGAAGACCACCTGTTTTGATTCCTTTTTGTTTGTTTGTTTGTTTTTTTTTTTCTAATTGATGTATTTTGTTCAATTTACTGTAATGTAGTGTGTTATTACTACTAAAAGAAAAATATAGCTTTAACTTAAACAGTACAAAGTATCCAAGCTCTGCTGTAGGCTACTTTACAAAGTGGCTGATATGGATCGGACAGTCTAGTTTGTTTGGAGAAACCCATGCCTTTAGCTTTGTTGCTGCTTGACTTTTAAGTAATAATCTTTTTTCACCCCAACAGTGTGCATAGATCTGTGTAAGATGCATTGTAAATTGTTTTATTTATTCTTATGGTAAATTGGCTCATGTTAGCTAAGGTGTTAGCTGTTGTGCTAATATCGTGCCAAGCACTTAAGTTAGGGCGTTTTCTAACACTGATGTTCTGAGTTGAATGCCGTGAAGGATGACAGTAACTGCCAAAATCACCCCAAATGTTTGGTCGTTTTCAAAGTTATTCATTCTTAGTTAATGTTTGGCGTTTTTAATTGATAGCATGCTGTAGTTTTTGAAGTTGTGAGTTGATTTTTGGCGATTGAGGACAACTGACATGGGAAATTAATGTTTGCAACTTCTCGGAGTGAAAATGTGAGCATGCAAGCATGCCATGTACGTTAGTGTTCTGAGGTTTACAAACACTAAAACATGCCGACTTCAACTCTCAACGCTTGTCACTGGACATCGTTATTTCCAAAGCAACACGACTGTCGGCTGAATTATTTACGACAGTGGTAATGGACAATTCCGCTTCCGACCTGTAGGGGAACCGAACAGCAAGAAGTATTTGGTGTTTCTTTAAAATGCATTGAGAATAGAAAAACAGCGCGTTTCCTCATTGATATCTTTTGTTACCAGTTGGACACCTCCTATTATATTATATAATTAATCATGTTTACTTGGTTGCACAAAGAAAATGTGCAGTGGAGCCAACGGCTAAAAGCCGGTGCTCATTAACACAACTAAAATGGCGCTCGTATTTCTTTCCTCTCCAAAAAAGTAATAATAAATCATTCTAAAAAGACATGCTAAACTATGACTTAATAAAAACATATACTTATAGGTCTGATAGATTTGTGTTACATTTGGCAAAACCTAGCAAAAGAGTCGAGAAAGAGGATGAGAGAGATCAGCGCACCTAACAATGAATTAGAATCATTAACAGAGTAAAAACAAAATAAAAAAACAAACTTAATTTATTTACAACTTTAGCACCAGTGTACTGATTTTTGTTGAGAAAGATGAGCATATTAACATGCAATGGGGTCAGACGTGAACGCAGCCTGGTGACCGGACTGACGGTCACCAGGCTATGACGTAGCCGTGATACACATACCTCCCTGTTAACTGGGCAAGCCTCCGGAATCTTGTTTAATTCATTTTCCACCAGTCTGTAGGGGAGCAATCCAGGGGTGGGGGAGCCTCCCTCAGAAAGTAATAGGTCGGTAGTTTTCTCTGCTTGTACATCGCTGCTCGTCCATGCTAACACTGAGTTGATGCTAAGTTGAGACCAAGAGCAGGATACTCTGCCTCTAACCAGGGCCCAAAGTGCATTGTTCTAGTACTTATCCATAGCTTTGCAGTGTTGGCAGTTTTTTTTGTTTTTTTTAATCAAAGCGGTCCCACGCCACACTTTGCTACGACCTCTTCATGATAATGATACTTTTGAAATACACAGAAACTCCAGGAAACTGAGTCAGCCTGTCGGTTTTATTTTCAGTCATCGCCCTCTTGTGGTAAAAAGTGTAATTACCGCCACATAGCTAAATTAATTGCGTTCCTTCAAAACTCACACTATGCAATGTTCAGCTCTGGAGGTGGGCCTGGGTGCGATTAGGTTTCAGCCCGACTGCGTCACTGTCATGAAAATTTTTTTTTTCAGAGTGGCGCGAGCGGCACGTTATCGACATGGCTGGTGTGACCGCAGGTCGTCTTTGGAACCCGGTTGGGCTTTAAACCAGTTCACCCAGGTGTGACCGCAGCCTAAGTCTACACAACCCAGGGTTCAAATAACTAGGATTCGTAAGGAGTTTTGCAACGGTAACACTACTCGGAGTGAAAAGAAATCTCCAATCAAAACAAGAGACTGACAATTACTTTAGTAGAAAAGTAGAATGTGTATTTTCAAAACTATGACCATTTTCACTTAAGAACTTGACCCCAAAAACAAAACAGTTTCATAACATGGATGTAAACAGTAACAAATGGAACAGACAGTGAAAAACAGTTAAATCATTTGAATGACATCTGGTACTTATGAGTTATCAGCTTCAATCCTGTTCATTTAGGTTGTTCTCTCTTTTCTGCAGTCATTCGCACTGTCCATATCAGTTTGTTGCTTTCAGTTTTGTGTGTCTATGTCAGGGTTGACCGAAATGAAAATGTAAAAAAAGGTCTGAGATCTTAGATAAAAAGAAAAAAACAAAAAAAAAGGAAATCCTACAAAAGAGATGGGAAATCCGTTTTTTTTTGTCCTACCACCCTCCTGGAAAGCAGGTGGCCATCAGATCCCGAACGTCCCTCGCAGACTTTTCAGTCAGAACCCAGTCCATGGATAGCACTGCTCATTCTTTAAGCCAACTCTATCAGTGGGAAACAAATAAACAGCCAGGATATTCTTCAACAATATTCCACTCTCCTTGTCTTAACCATCACAGGGTTCGACCATCACTTCACAACTTACAAAAAAGACATTTTTGGTGATAAAACGGTGTCTTTTGCTCTTAGACTTTTCTTATTACGAAGCGAAGAAAGTGCTCTCCCTTGCCAATCGAAGCTTCAGCATACAGTTTTCACAGTGCATTCACCGTACATTGGAAAAAACAATACTTAGTGAAAACTGCCATTTGACACGTTCATTGTACATCGGAAAATACAATATCTGTCAGAAAGACTTACATTAACTGAAAAAAAATAAATAAATTCAACAATAAAATTACACTGAGTTACATTATCTTGTGAAGTATGTTGTATGTTGAAAACCATTTCCATTTACTCATTCACTAACATGTCCTTGTGACTACTATAGTTAACTGCAAAGAAGAGGCCAAACACATGTTGTCTAACTGCAATTCCAAATGCACCTGTATAAATATTTCAAGTTAATTTGTAATTGTGGGAATAGAAACACCTCATGTTCCTTGTTTCAACTCAACTTCACATTTCCCTGGGAGACATTCACAATTTCCCTCCCAGCTTTGGATAAAAGTGTCAGCTAAATGACAGTAATAGTAACTATGAGCCATAAACAAACTAAAAATGCTTAGTATGGTGATCAGAGTATCCCGGTCCCACTCGCATGATGAACAAATCCTGGAAATCTGCTTCGCTGCTCTGTTGAGTCTCTCTGACTGATTCAAAGCCATAGAAATTGTTCATGATGCACATTGTGGGTCAATAGGTAGGAAGCAGATGAAATAAATAAAGAAAAATCATATATATTTAAAATCAGTTCAGCTGTCTATTCTGAAGAAAAACTATAACTCCAATGTGTGATTTGCTACTTTTTGCATGCTGCAATTAATAACATAGTGAAAGGGTGGTACTCGATAGCAATTTGCTATTGAGTTCCACCCTTTCATTATGTTGTTTACTGAGATGGAAAAATAGATTTTTTTGCTATATGTGTGTGTCATATTAAAGTTAAAAACAAAATAGTTGTGCATTTACTTTTCAAACTGAATAGCAGGAACAGATGTATAACTTTTGTGTTTAATGGTTGGGTTAAACTGTGCATCCATATTTAGTTGTTTATCTGCCTCTTTTCTTGTTCTTTTGTAAAGCACTTTGTGATTTATATCTCGAAAGGTGCTTTATAAATAAAGTTTATTATTATTATCATTAGTTTTATTATGTATGAATTAGAGAGAAAAAAATAATGTTACCCTTTTGAGAACAGTTGATGTTTCACTCTTATTTCCCCTATACTATAAAATATAATATTTATTTGTATCAAATCAGTGGTTTTAGCTGTTTGGATCAGTCTGAACTGGAAGAAGGTGAAGCTTGTTTCTGCACATGGATTTCCACACACCCTGGGTGACTCACTCAGTGACTCAAATGACGCCCAAAACCTTTTTCTTTGGTAAGTGACTCATTTAAAATCGAGTCAGCTGAACGTATGTGGTCAAATGTGTCAGTAACAAGTTTTCTAGCAAGTCCTTTAACTAAAACTGCCATTTCTGTCATTTGTTCATAATTGTAAATACAGCTCATAATTTTGTCCTGTAAAGTATCTGCCCTGCGAGCAGCATTTTTACATCAGAGCAGACTTCATTGTCGAGTCTGTTGTTTAAGACGCAACAAAGTTGGCATAAAAAAGAAGGAGGGATGAGAAGATTTTGCAGCTGAATGCTGAGCTTTAACCACAAGACCAGCATGCATACTAAAACACATTTCTAACCTCCTGGTTTTGTTTAAACAAGAAAAAAATAGGTATGATCAATGTTTTCAGCTCAAGTGCACTAGATTTTAAAGTTTTTACGGATGCCATTTTTCATTGGCATTTATGTTGTAACATAGGGTGGTAGATTTTTTATACTGTCACTATCATGTTATTTGGGAGTCTTGAAAAGCGCTATATAAAACTGATGCATTATTATTATTATTATTATTATTATTATTATTATTATTATTGTTATTATGCTAATCTTTTACATGGATCAGGGGCCCGTTCTCCGTACGTCGCTAACTCAGTTAGCTGGATTTGATTGTTGACGATTTGGCATGATCTTG
>JAPMNP010656949.1:0-14092 GCA_029874935.1 Atherina boyeri | reverse complement strand
AATGTCTTTTAATGTCTTGCAACAACTTAAAATAAAGATGATACAAAATTCTTACATATGGCACCTTTAAAGAAAATTAATCTTCTCAAGCTGGATGTCCTCAGATCTACAACCCAAGCATATGTATAATATTTACAAAAAAAGAAAGATAAAAAGAGCAGATTCTTTGGCTTTTTGTCCATTTCAGTAACCCAAGAAAATTTCATACATGATAAAACAATTAAATCAAGGTGCTGAACATGTTTTTTAGCAACAAACCTTATGAATAAATCTCATGATTTCTTAGACAAAGCTTGACGTAATCTCATCAGTTTTCAACCCTCTTTCCCACTGAATTCTTCTCTCTTTATAGTAGATGCCAAGGTATAGTTTTTAAGGTTAAAACACAACTAGAGCAAATTTTTAGAAAACCTTCCCAAACTATATTTTTTTTCATAGTATTTGTTATTAGCTCTGGGAAAAAAGAAGAATCGATAATAAAAAAGCATTTTTATGCCTGTTGATGTGCTGCCAGTGTAACTAAATGACAGATAATAAAGCAAGAGTGATTTTCTGCATTAATGGAAAGGTATACATGATTTTAGTCTGATGTCTAACAGAACTGAGCTGCTTCTTTGAATGCCTAAACATCAATATTTCCTTTTAAGAATGCCTCCTTATACTTTTATAAGCAAAGAAAGAAGTTAGAACCTGAGGCTTCAGCAGTCTTTTTGGGAAATGAAGCTCTTTCTTTCTGATGTTGCAGCCTTTTCAGTACAAATGTGCCTCTTCCCACAGAGCAGTCGTCTTAATATCTCTATTCAGTGTTTTGTTTGACAGAGATGTATATTGATTGTGTCTGCATGACTCGCACACCACGTCCTCAGGTTGTTTTGCCCTCTTCTCCTGAGGGCATTCTTTCCTTCCTCCTCCGGGCTGAGACACTAGAGATGAACTCACTCTGCATTCAGACACTGGCTTGACGTGATTACCAACTGAACAGAATTGCTCCAAGGTCACATCTGTCCATCTGTCATCAGACGTTTAGACAACAGCTCCCTCCTGTGCACACGCACGCACAGCCCAATGCAGCGATCCCAGTGTTTGCAAACACAGTCACACAGAGAGGAGTCTAGCAAGGTCTCATTAATACAGCAACACATACACACGCTGTCACATTGAGACCAGCCAGGTTATTGTATCCTAGCAACAGAGACAGGCATCGACCAATCGTCTTTTTTTTTTCTTTCTGTCCAGCATAGAATCAGTGAAGCTCGTCCTTGCTCTGCTTTTACCTGCTCCTTTCTACACTACTGTATCTGCCTGTTCCCCAGTTTTTATCGCTGTGAACCATTGGCTCTTTCTGTTTGTCTGACTGAATCTCTTTCTCTCGCTCAGACACCCAGAATGAAGAGTCTGCAGCCGAAAGAGTGGAGAGCTGGGATGAAGAGGTAGGGCTGAGCTTTGATTGATCTGATCATTGTGTTGATTATCTTTGCTCTTAGATTTGAACTTTTGGCTTCTTGCAGACTGCACAAATGATTTTATTCTCTTCATCATCATGATAACTGTGATGTCTTGTTTTTTTTTTTGTTTTTGTTTTTTCAGAGTAGATCTACATGATTCCACAGAGTCCCACCACATCGATATCTCACCAACTAACAGCCTTGTTATCTGACTTTTGGGAGAATTCTTATAGCATTTTCAGTGGTGGAAAAGTTTTAGTTTTAATTGAAAATTAACTAATTTAACTATATGCCCTGAAGGTTTTTAAAAAAAAAAGAAAATCAAGATTTCATCACAAAATGATGCACACGCCAGCTTCCATGGTGATGGGGATTGTCTTCGCCCCCTTAGGATTGGTCCTTGTCTTCACTGCTGCTATCACCCCCCAGTGGAGAGAGGGACAGGCACGTCTCAGCATATCAGGGCCTGGATCTCTTTTTCGAGCGGGAGCAAAAGGTCAAGGGATGGGTTCCAGGCCTGGGTCAGTAGAGACATTGCTGTTACTGCGCTCTGATGGCCTATGGGAAAGCTGCCTGCAGGTGGAGCACTCTGAGCTGAAGCAGTGCTGGCCTGTGGCGGGTCCATATCAGAGAGACCCGCGGGTTCGTCTAGCACAGGGCTTGGTGCTCACCTCCTTGTTTTTGTGTGGCATTGGCATTGTTCTGGCTTGTATCGGGGTCCGCTGCTGGACAGATCTGCCGCTGAGAGGGGTAGCAGCCTCAGGAGGACTCTTGGTGGTGATTGCTGGACTGCTGAGCCTGACTGCATTAGGGGTGTACACCCACAATCTTAGAAGACTTGGGGTGGATCCAGGTCAAGGGATCAGTAACCCCAAGTTCCCCCAGCTCAGCTTGCATCCAGCTGGCTCGCTCTACTTCGGATGGTTGGGTTCGTGTTTGCAGTTGCTGGGAGGCATTGCATTGCTTTTCAGCTTCAAACGACCAAGATGCCCAACATGCCCATCCCGCACGGAGCAGACTGTCTGCCCCGCCTGTCGCTCATGTCCAGAAATTACCAGCAAGACAGAAGTGGATGTATATGAAGTCAGCTGTTAGAAAATAAACTCATACTCAAAAATGTGTATCAGCTCTAAAATCTGCCAGCTGATGAAATGAAGGTTACCGAGTCCACTTATGAATATGTGTGCACCACTTGACTGATTAATGAACCCTAATTCAGGTATGAACATAATGGATGTAGCGCCCTCTTAAATCATTTGGTCTGTAAATAGAAAAGTGATGAATGTTAGAGTTTAAAAAAAGAAGAGATTCAAGTACTTTAAATGCCTTCAACTGCAACATGTAGTGAAACATGTCGCAAGTATTGCATCGTGATGCCTTCTACCTTTGTACTGTTAATAAAAACATGGCTTTTTCTGTCTAAATGAGACTGTGAAGTGAAAAATATTTGTGATAAATCATAAAAGTAAATTTCTTAGAAGATGTTGTGATGTTAAATAGGAATGGTTTTAGATCCTCTTAGTAATCGTCACAGAAACTCTTGATCTATTTATACTTATTATGACAAGTTGAAATTAGACGAAACCAGTAAACATGACATTCCTCATGAATCAAGAATGCTTATAGCAATCCTAAATAAAATTCAGAAACATGTTTGTAGCCTCTTTAAAAAAAGTTCTGGTCACATTACCAAGATTGTACATTTTTCACAAGTCAGTTAAACTTTTGTATGATACTGTAGCTTTATCAAGGAGCATCATTTGGTGAATGTGATATTCCTGTCACAATAACATTTGTGAGCAATGAGAAGTTAAAGCGTTGCAGCAGGATGTATAACTGTTTAGATCTCAAAAAAGATGTTGTTGTTGCAAAGCTTTTTCAGTTTGTTCATACTTCTTGTTGCATTGTGCATTCAATAAAACATTTTAATGATAAAACAGGCCACCCTGTACTGCATCGTGCTCCGTGTACTATCATAGTGATGACAAAATTCAACTGAAATCAGAGAGAAATCTTACATGTATAATAATATTTAAAGAATTTGAGGTTTTATGTGTCAGGACATGAAAAAATATCTGAAACAAATAAAAAAGAACAACCTTAGATGAACAGAGCATGACAAACAACCCCATGTCATTAAATAGTAAGTTATTATACAGAATTACTGTGGGGAAAATAAGTATACCGTTACTGATTTGATAGGAATAAAGATGTGAAGCAGCCGTCCGATTTTGCTATAGTGACAGAGGTTTTGGCATTTTGCTGCATTTAGGTGTGTGTTAATACAATGCTAAGGTGGAAGGCCGTCAGAAATCATTTGAGAGAAGTAATTGTTGCTGAAAGATGATTAATAAGTATAAAAGTATTGCATTGTAAGTAAAGTTTGACTGGAGTGGTTACCATGAGAACTGAAAAGAACATAGTAGAGCAGCTTAAATTTATAAAGCAACATCTGAACCACAAGACTTGGGTTTCCTACAATCATCCCCATGAGGACATCTGCGTGTCAGGTAAAGACTAATTGGGTCTTTCAACATGACAACGATCTCAAACACAGCAGCACATCTGCAACAGAATGACAGAAAAAAGAGAAAGAGGGTAAAGAGTCCAGATCTCAACCCAGTTGAAATGCCAGCTTCGCATTAAATGGAAGCAACATCTTGTCATACTTTCAGTTGATTGAATAAATAATGTAAAACTTCATGTGTTGTTGTTCATTTGAGCTTGTATAATCTACTTTTATGACCTGGTGGGAGATTTTTTAATCACGTCCTGCTGAGTAAAACCTAGAAGTAAAAGAGGGTGCACCTTCTTTTTCATGTGACTGCAAAAAAAAAAAAGATTTATTAATCAAGTTGGCATTTAAGCTTGTTTTGACATATAAGTTTCACACCATGGTTCTTACAGTATCCTCTGGATAAAAAAATGAAACTTCAGAAACAGAATAAAGCCATAGAAACTTTAATTTACAAGAAAAAAAGATGGTCTGAGCAGTTGTTTTTTTTCCTTTAAATAACTACAAAAAACTTTAAATGAACAAGTTAAATACAGCCAGCCTGATATTGCTTTTGTACTCAATGATGCAGTTTCTGCCACTGTTCCTGCACATCTTTGCAATCTTTTTGTGCTGGAAAATAATTCACACTCCTTTTTCTCAACATAAATCTCAGAGGCGGAGATAATATCAGCAAATGCTCTGCCGATGAGGTCAATACATTCAAACCAAATGATTCCACAGAAACAGTCCCAGTTATGTGAATAGATGACAGACATGATTGCAACCTCGTTAAGTCAACAGATGGGCAAATGCACAATTCAGTGGCAAACAAAAACATTCAGTGAGTGACTAACAGAAAGCTCCATTTAGTCAATCAAGCACAAACCATCGAAATTAAAATGTCAGGGTTGAGAGAGCAAAGGACAGCCACTGTAGGCAGCAAGAGGGAGTGTTGAAATGAAAATGATAAAGCAGAAAATATAAACAGATGATCAACATTTTCTATATGAATGAATCATTCCAAAAACTGGACCTAAAAGTAAAATTTTCCTGGTTTCTAGTAGATTGCGATGCAAGGCTAACATGATGTAGAGGTAAGACGTTCAGCGGACAGATTTGAGACCACTGGCATGCAACTGGAGGAAAAAGGTCAGAGCAGATGAGAACAAATTCATACACACTACTTTATGACTGTTTGTCAATATTTCTCATGTTACTATGGTCACATTGATGTAAATCATAACTCCCAACACATTTCACTCATCAACACAAATTCATATCCTCCAAGTGAAGCTTAACTTGAAATGGTGTGGGCCATAGTTGATCTCTCTACTCTTGATGAGTCCTCATTTCTCTTGCTGCATGCAGCACAGATATAAGGTATAATATCATAGAGCTGTTCATTGTTCATAAGCAGTGAAGTACAGAGCCCTCAAGGCCAAAAAAGGCTGAAAAAGAGCCTGGCTTTGACAAAAAGGAGCAATAGCAGCATGTCTGAAGAGAACATTCTGTGCAAGATCGTTCACGTGTACCTTTATTAAGGCAAAATCAGTAAACAAATACAAACAGTATTTATGATAAACTATATTTACATATCACATTAAAAATGGCATGATTTACATTAGAAACTCTCACTGATTTCTATGTCCTACTTGATATTTCAATTATAAGAACAAGATCAGAATTTCACAAATACATGTTGAACTCAGACACTTGGTAAATTGTTTGTTTTACTGATGTAAACTTGTCAAATGTGGTAATATTGTTTCACAGAGAAGCATAAAAGTCTGTACCGATGCCTTCCTCTGATATATCTGAGAAGAGCACTGATTGACTGATTGTTTCAGGTTAATGTCAGCAGAAAACATGGTGACATGGGCCCTCATCAGGCCATTCGATGGCAAATATTTTTCTGTTTCTGTTCCAGTGTTAGCCTAAATGAAGAAGTAATGCTCTGCACCTTCTCCACTTTCTGCCATTTTACTTAGCTGGCTGTTTATGGACTCCTGCAGTGACCCCAGTGAGACTTCAAAGACTGTGCTCTTCTCTGCACCCTGAGAGTCCTGTGGGAGCTCCAGGAGAACATCAGACGGCTCTGCATCAACTAGCTGCTCACCATCGCTCAGACTTAGTCTGTATAGGTCTTCTATCTCTGTGTTGGCTGTTTCCTTAGCGACGGTTTCCAAGGCAACCTCCTCTTCAGGCGTGTCTTGCACCGGTGCAACATCCCCTCCTGCTTCAGAGGATTTGAGAGAAGCCAGTCTTTCGATCTCCTGAACTAGTTCTTCGTTGTTCTCCTTCCACTGACGGTAATTTGAAGCTGTCAGGTCAGAGCCATCCAGGATCTTGTTGATTTGCTGCAGCTCCGCTTCTTTAGCCTAGAAAGATAAGCAAAAGCAAAGTGACTTTAACTAACTATGCAGCCAAACTCAGAAGGGAATGTATGAGAAAAAAAATCTTTTTTTACATATATTTGATTTGAAAAAAGTGTGACCGTTTTTTTTAACTAACAGTTCTAAAACCATGGCTTTGAACACTTCCTCAAATAAACAAAACAAGGAAATGCAGTATCTGCAAGAGCAGAATTTAATTATGCCACCACCCACAGTCCATTAATTGCATGCCGTTGCCTGAATTTAGTTCACCTGAGTCAATATTTAATCCCTTGCTTTGTTCTTGGACAGAGGAAGGTAACCTGAGGCATGTGTTAGACTCAGCCAAACAAACTGTCGGGACTTTCTCCCCCTCACCTTCAGAGTACTTTGCAGAGCCCGCAGTGCATGCGCCTTCTCGTTGATGATGGGGTTCTTGTTGCGTCGAATGAATGATTTCCTGAAGTGGTCATGCGTGAACGGCTGCTCGTGGCCTATCAGGGAAACTCCTCCTTCCTTTAAGTTGTTTAACATCATCCCCATCTCATCTACCGGCCCGCCTTCCCGTGGGAACAGAGAAACAGAAAGGGGAGCAAAGAAAAAGTAAATAAGGATGGAGGCAGAGGATTAAAAGAGTTGAAACTGAATAGAAACAGGGCAGTGGAAATTCGATGACAACGTTACTCTCAAACAAGTTGTTATGAACCAAGGATTTTTTGACAGTCAGTGAAGAAGAATGTCCAGAGGGTGAAATAAAGAGAACAGCACATTGCATCTCACATATTATTGAAGCATCAATCAGAATGCCCCAATCTGCCCTGATTAAATAAATTAATCATCTCTATCTACTGTATGTTTAAAAAAAGAGCAGAGAAAGTGAGACATGAGTTAAGAAACAGTCATGAGCCATACTTGATACTTTGCTGCCCTCTGTTGTAGAACTTGATGATGGCGCCTTGCTCTTCCCCTTGGGTCGAGGCAAAGTGTTGGACTGCATCTTCTGAGAAAATATGGAAAAATAAAATAACATCAATGGTTACATGAAAAGCACATATAGTGTATTAGATGTCAATAAATATGTGAGTGTTTAAGTGCACCGACCTTGTTTCTCCTGCGAGGAGGAGATGATTCACTCTCCGATTCAGTTTCACTGTAACATTCTGTCAAACATAAACAAAAGTGTTGGGTTAATGACATAACCCGAACTGTCATTGTTTCTTAACTGGCTGCCAGGAAACCATGGCAACCGCCATGTCCCACTCTGTATTAACAGTCAACTCTTCTAGTGAAATTATCATAAACATAATTATGTGATTACAATTTTCAAAAACAGAGGGCTATAATTTATTATGTTCCCACTGGTGTTGACACCATAACCTCTGCATGCATTAAGGCTGAAATGGTAGAAAATATGTGCACAAAGCTGCAGGAAAATAATAAATTTGGATGAAAGAATCTGTTTTAAGTGCACGTTAGTGGGTACAAGATAAGTGTCACCTCACCTTCTTCACTATTTGGATCTTTAAGGAACTTATTGTGCTTCTGTATGGCTGTTATCAGAGAGTTAATCCACCTGGAGGGAAAAATATAACAAGTTGTTTTAACAGCTATAGGTATCAAGATTGGGAAACCATATGTTTGGATTTTAAGAATAAATTATTATTCAGAGCTTTAAAACAGGATGCAGAAAACTTAACTGCAGGTGGCAGTGCAGATCAATACACATTACAATATCATTTAACACCACAAATATTCTCTGTGCTGACAAAAACAATTATTGAATTAATGAATGACAGCACCCTATGGTAACTAGGACATAAAAACTAATCAGGCTCTTATCTAGAGAGACCAATCCATCATTAAACATCATTAATGTAAGAAATGGTTATTTTGGATTCCTAGCTTCCAGCTTACTTGCTCATGTCGTTGACATTATCAGCTGCAAAGATGAAGTTCTGAAATTTTTTGTGGCACATTTGGAAAACACTGGTAGAGATAGAGAGCAGAGTTGAGGGGGTCAGAACGTGAGTCACAGAGACATTAAAACACATTTCAAGCAGACACACAGAAACATTTTCACCTCAATTCCCATCTGTGATTAGACTCCACAGTCTTATAATAGATAATACTGTAGGTTTTCATTTAACTCTGAGAACAGCAAAACAGCTTGTATTTTGTAGTTGTCCTTCATTTGGTACAGTGTATAATGCATGAAGGTAAAACAGATCCTCCTCTGTGCAAAGGAACAAAAATGTTTCTGTTTCAAAGCAAAACTGGCAGTACATCTCTAACAATAAACATGATGTGCAAAATTTCCTTATATTCCCTTGAGAAAACTTAAAAGCAGATCTATAATCAAGTTAATTCTTACTATTTTCTCTTGTGCTGTCCTGCACTCTCTATGCTGTAGCTAGATATGTTGAGCAGACCCTCGGCCTTATCATCCTGAACGGAAAAACATACAAAAAAACACAAGACAAGAAGATTACACATCCCAATTAAAGTACATACAGCTGAAAGATTTCAAAAGTTTAATAAGACTAAAGCAGAAATCAAACTCATAATACAGTCAAATAATGAAATGACAACTTAATATCAATTTGTGCCCACCTGCTGGCTTTTATACCAGTAGAGACAAGGCCCTTGAAGAACAAACCAGAAGCGCTGCCACTTCTGTGTGATGAAAACACTGCTCTCCTTTCTTTTCTTATAGAGCCAGCCATCACAATCGGGATGAGACAATTCCCGACAGGACACGCGGCGCCGGCTCAGAGCAGTCGTCATTCCTGGAAAGACACAAGAATAAGAATAAGGAAAGAGAGCACTATAAGCAAAACTCAGCTGGTTTGGGTATGATTCTTCATTGTACTACCATAACAATACAGCAATTGTGATTTTTGTATTCTTTTGGACCTTGACTTATTGTCATCTTTCTAGGAAGCAGTCTGCTGACATTTATCTATACAGGGGTGTTTGTGTAGGGCAAGATGGTTGAAACATCTATATGAAGATCTAAGAAAAAAATCATACCTTTCGTACAGACCCTCTTAGTTTCCTTATTTGACTGTAAAGAAAACCAGACAGAAGTCAATCAGCGTTTCAAATAAAGTTTTATTCAGTCCAACAAAATCAGATTGAGCTCTTCTTTTCCGCTCACCGTGTGTCCCACCATTTCAGGGCAGGAACTGACGCTCGCTCTTTCCTTACAGACTCTGTGAGGTGAAGGACTTCTGGATGAAGGCGGCTGGTCTCTCATGAAGTTGGGGGATAGCCGCGAAACTTTGGAATACTCAAGTTCTGCTGAAAAGCAAACACTGAGGTGAAGAGCTTAAACAAACCTGTGGCTGCAAAATAATATGCTTATATTATTACTATATTATTATTAGTTTTATTTTAAAATATTCTATTTTGATAAAGAATGAAGTTAGGGTTGGCTTAGGTTACCCGTCAGCATCCCTGGACTTCTACTGCTGGAGGTCCAGGCTGCAGAGGTAAATATGATTCAGTGAGCTCTCTATGTAACTGTTGTCACCAAGTTGTGTTTCTCTTTTCCTTCTCGGTAGGTATCCTTGCCCTGGAGACCGCTCTTTCCTGTCCTCTCCACCTACAAACGGCCTAGCCAGATGGCTGCCCTTCCTGACCCTGGTTCTTCTGGAGTTTTACTCTCCACTGTCTCCCCATGCATGTTCAGCATGCGGGATTGAATTGACAAAAATATTCATTGTTCGTGTTATATAAATAAAGTTGAACTGAACTGATGGCAATTACAGCACTAATGGGGACATTTAAATGAATAGTATCACTATAATAACACACCATGATCACATACATTTACATGAGCAGTCAGTGACCTATATCAATGACTCGATTATACAATCATCACTCTATCTGGGTTAAAAATGATTCCAATGTGCATCATCCTAGAAAATCTCTCTTTAAACAAGGGAAGCATTTTTATCAAAGGAGTCATCAAGCAAATAAAAAAGTGTGTAATCACAATACACCCACTTGTGTCAACCAAAGCCTGCAGTGAGTACAGAACCGTCTCAGATCTATTTCAATTTGTTGCAGTCTAGTAAATAAAATTATTGGGTTTTGCTTTATCTCTTGAAAAATTCCCCTCTTCACAATATAATATATAACACTTCAAATGTTTCAGTGTGTTATTTTGAGCACTTGGGAACAGATGAGCCTCCTCTTCTCCTGTTCATACAAGTCTCCACCCTGCCATGCCAGGGTCGGCTAACAGTTTATTGAATATGTGACTGTTTTTAAATAATGACACTGTTAATGGAAGCACCACTAAGATGTATCACCCAATGCAATGTTTCATTGTTCTTTTTGTTTGTGAATCAATATAATTTTATGATGAGTTTTTATAACAATCCCATGAAACAGAAAATTAACTAAGAGGTTTCAAACCAATTTGCATTTATGCATTTGTCTGATGTTGGCAGGCTACAGTAGGTACTCCTCTTGAACAAAGCCTGCCTGTCTACGAAAAGCCAATTATTTTCCATTCTGCTTTCAGAACTTCAAATATCGCGATTTAAAAAACAGCCTTGACACACTGGGGACTTCAAAGAAAAGTTCTTTACCTGAGGCTGACAGAGGTGACAGCCTCCCCTGTAGGTTTTGGTCTGACGTTAGACTCAGTCTCCCCTCCAGCTCCTTGTCAGAAGACAACTCAGACTCTTCCTGTCCCATAGGCTGCTGTACTTCTGGCCCTTGAATAGCTCGCCTGTTGCAAAAATATCAATCGGAGAGACTTACAGCTGTGGTTATATCAGAGATTTGTGGTAAAAATCCTTGCAAGTGACAGGAAAATGAAACAAATCTTTGATGAAAGGAATGAACGCCTGTCACTACACCACCACCTTGCAAAAGTAACATAAACTTCTAAAAAACTATCATTGTGTCTTCTAGAATGATTAAATATGACTTCATCAGCCAGTACCACAAAGACTCCCCCCACTTTTAAAAATAAAATACTGGATCTGTAGTGTATCAGAATGGGACAGCAGTATTTACAACCATGATGAGCCATCACCGCCCACTCTCTCCACTCCCCTTCCCTGCTCGGCATCAGCACCTGCTGTCTTCTCATCACTCTTTTTCCTCCCTTCTCCTTTTTCTCTTCTTTTATCATCTGTCCAAACTCCTTCAGCTATTTGTCTGATTCCTCATCTTATCATTTTCTCTCATTTCCAGTCAGCTGTGGGCGTGCTCAGTGGAATTCCTGACATTTCTACTGTGACGTCAGGTTGGACATCAGGTTGGAGCAGATTGAAAAGGTCATGACACTTTGTAGGAGTGTCTAAAAACTGGTCTAAAAAAAATCTCTTTTTTTCTTTACCATATGCAAAATGATCCAAATAACCGATGCATACAAATTATGTGTAGCAGAAACTGAACCAGAGAAAAAGATTATCAAAACTACATTACACAGATGAATTTAGTTCAAGCCTTTTTCTTCAATCAACTTCATAAAAAAAATGTCTTAGGTTTTTGGGGTAAAATAATCTGCAAGCTTCTTATAATGATTATAATCAAAAGAAAAGTTAATTGATAATCTCACCTAAAAGACAAGGACCTGACAGATGCTGCAACCCTTTCAAATATGGAGTGCCTTGGATTCTCCTCTTCGTCCTCCCCTGAGCTTTCTTCTCTCTCCTCTTCCTCCTTCTAAGAACAAATCAGACAAACCCAAGCATGTGAGTATGCACATTGCCATTTTTCTGCGTATGTGTTCTTGTGTGCATGTCTGTGTATTTAGGGTTTAGAACAAGGGTACAAAAGCGGATGTCATGTGGACTGTGATGGCAGACCTCTCCTCGGGTCTCCATCTGCACACTCTGAGGCTGAGCAGATAAGACGGCAACACAGTCACACAAACACATACTAAGTCTGTGAAGCTAAAAATCAGGGCATCCTCTGAGGGCAATATGGAGCTGATACACACAGCTGATTCACATCCTGTAAAGTGTTCTCTCACCGCAAGCCGCCAGCTAGATCTGAGATTAACATGGTAATGGTCACAAGGGGGTGTGAAATGCGTGTGAGCATATCTCAAATGCAGCACGTATTTCAGTCTGTAGTTCAAAGACAACAGACAGCATAGTGACAGATTGCAAGAGTTTATGGCGACAGATCCGAAATGATGTTAAACAGAAATCAAAGAGGGCGTTCATGTGAAAGAGCAGTTTAGGTTCCGCTGACATGAACATGTAAACAGCCCACTTTCTGAAGAAGGATTTGATGTTGGACTTTCATCCCTGGTTGTAAATTATATCAAATATTCTAAAAAGTATAAGCAAAACTGCAAAGAGAAAACTAAATTCCAGGGCTGATAAAATCATTTAAACAACTGCTATATAGTAGCTCCATTGATACTTTTCCAAAATGAGACTAATAACCATTACATTTATTTAAATCCAAGATAATACTGATTTTCTGGATGAAGTTACAATTACAGCAATAGATATGTTTATTTTTACTGCGAAACAAGAGGATAACGTGCATTAAAATGTGTTTTTACAAATGACAAACTTTTACAAAGTTTATAATAATTCATCTGAGGACGGCTGAATGAAGCACAGAAGAGGACTTCAAGGATGCCTGACCTGAGCAGAGGAGAGGTGGGTAGAATCTTTGCGACGCAGTGATGCAGGGATCTTCTTCAAGACCAAGGTCACTCCGCTGGGATTCTCCTGCAGCTTCTTTATCAGGTTGGCTCTGCTCCAGCCCACCTGATGCAGTTACACACAAAAGTTTCAGGATGAAAGACTTTACTGGAAGAACACTAGCATCAGGTTTTAAACTGCATAAGTATACACATATACAATTCAATGCAATGGTTCCTTGCATATTGCATCACTCACCACTATCTGGTCATTGACTTGGACCACTTCATCACCAGCCAAGATCTGCAAGTAAGCATCAGTGGAAGGCTGCAAAAGAGACAAAAAACAAAAATAAAACCTTAAATTCAACAAAATCTGTCCGAATCTAGCACATAACAACCATAATTGCACAAACAGGACATATTTCCGTCCAGTACCTAGATGCTTGACGTTTAAAAGATAGATTAGCTTGCTTTTTGAGATGGGTCTGAGACAATTAGATGAAAATATATTTTTCTAGACAGTCAGGTGAATTAAATAACTGACTCACCACCGCACTGATGAAAATGTATAAACAAATCAACCAATGAAAGGGTGAAGACATACAAATGAAATGATGCGCTATGACAATTTCAGACAGTAAATCAAATTCAAAATAAAAGAAGGACTATTAGTGTCATATTGTGGTTACGTTCATCTTTTGTTTTCTTTGTAAAGGAGGATTTTTCCTCATGGATGCTCATCATATCTCTCATAAGTCCGCCCCAGTAATGTTGCTGCAGCAGCAGTGGAGTCAAGGGTACTCTGCTGTTGACATCATGGAAAAATAACATCTTCATCCTTGTGTCCCACAGGAGAACTACCCACGTGCTCAATTTTCAAGCCATACACTCCTTGTGCTTTCAGTGATCGCTTGTATATTTTACAAGCCCCCTGACTAAAGTGGTCTTTGGCTTTCCCAGAGAAACTTATTCATATAAAAATCAGTTTTAAAGCATATAAGCAAGACAAACCACTTCTGTAGAGTTAACTATCACCCCGAGAGATATTTATTATGAGTATGAAATGTACAACCACAGAGCTTCATAATATATACTGTATATATGTATCGTTAACTACTTTTTTTACTTGCAGCATGCAGCATTCAAAGCACAG
>JAPMNP010656930.1:0-11321 GCA_029874935.1 Atherina boyeri | reverse complement strand
GATTAAAGTCAGAATTTTGACTTTTTTCTCAGAATTCTATTTTTTTTTTCTTCAGTGGCCCTAATACTCTTCCGTAATTTGTTATGCAAATAATTACGTATAAAATACATAGCATGTATCATAATACTCAGTCTAAAAATACATATCTAAGAATTTTGGCCCATATCGTCAAGCTCTGAGGGCAGAAGAACCACTGCTTTATGAAGGTGCTTATTTGGCTGAGTACCTCTCCATCTTTGTCAGTGGTCTGTTCAGTTTCCATTGGTTCCTCTGTTTCATCAGACTTCTGCACTTCGACCAGGGAGGCGCTGGATACGCTGAAGATACCATGTATGTTAACCCGCACTTTCACCTTCACCTTTGAGCTCTCACCAGTTGCTTGCGGGACAACCTTCTGGATCAAAAACTGACCTGTTGGAAAGTTAAAAATAAGTATGAAAAACAGAATTAATAGCCCTCCTGGTGCCCTTTGTTATTGTAGGTGAAGAAATGTATCCAACTGTGCTCATAATTATGAAACCAGTTATTCCAGGGGTGTTCAGCTCCGGTCCTCGAGAGCCGGAATCCTGCAGGTTTGAGACGTTTCCCTCCGCCAACACACCTGATTCAAACTAAATGGCTCTCTAAAATTGTCATTCTATCAATCAATCTAAATTATTTGTCTTACTTGTTTTTGTTTTTCTAATTTTTAATTCTGTATTTTATTCTGATTTTATGTAATTTGTTTTTTATGTCTTCATTGTTTTATTGATTTCTGCTTTCTGTTCAGAACTTTGGGCAATCAAGGTTGTTGTAAACATGCTTTACAAATAAACTTGAATTCTCCTCAACAGCTTGTTAAGTTCGGCCCAAGCATGTTGACCCATTAATCTGATTCGGGTGTGCTGCAGCAGGAAAGATCCCAAATCTGCAGGACAGCGGCCATCGAGGACTGACTTTGGACACTCCTGAGTTTTTAAAGGAGTATATGAAACAAACTAGTGTTAAAAAATATGACAGAATACTGATCTTGCACTGTTCTTTTTTTTCCCCAGATCATTGGGAAGCTCTGGTTTCTTACCGATAGTAGGATCAGGATAAGGCAGCTCATTCGGACTACTGTAGTAGGCTTCCAAAGAGAAAGGCTCTTTCCGGTAGAAGGTCAGCACTTTGGAGAAGGGTGCTGCATGGTTCTTGGGAAACACCTCACAATCACTGAAACAATGAAAAATCATAATTAAAATAGTTTAGAGCTACTTTAGAAGAAATATTTCAAAGTGGGTTGTTTTATACATATACCTTAAACCTTCCTCTGCAGCAGAATGCCACTTCAAAGAGACTGGGTATGGAACGACATCTGTGATGGAGAATTCACGGACTTTGAAAGCAGGAGACAGTATAGCGCACTGTGGAAAGAAACAGGTTTCTTATCAATTATTTCACACATCAATCCATGCTTAAGTTCGTCATATGCTAACAAGTGAACATTTTGTTGTGAGACCCGGGATGGTCGTTAAGATGTAAAGCCAAAGGGAGTTCTACCTGCAGGGCACATCCTCTAGCCACAGCTTCATCCGCATTCAGTGTGGTGCTCAACTCCTTCCCAAAGAATCTGCTGATTCTCTCTTTGACAGCGGGAATCCTGGAAGCCCCACCTACTATCTCAACTGCATAGATGTCTTCCTTTTTCAGCTCTTTTGGGAGAATAAATCAAAATAAATAAATTAAGGTTTTGATAGGTAACACATGAAAAGCTTATATTCCTCAAGTCAACAGGATAAGTGGGAATTTAAATAGAATAAATAAACCTTTCAGCTAAACTATACTCACTGGCATACTCCAACAGGTTATGCAGAGGAGGCTCTACTCTGGGATAAAGATCCACACACATCTCTTCAAACTGACCCCTTGTGCAAAAGAAAACATAAATATGAGTTAAGCTAAAGGAAAACTTACATTGCTTTAAAATGATATGATATAAACAATGCATACAAGCAGCAACAAAGTGTGTCCTTTATTCTACCTGTTCATTTTTCCAGTGACATCGATGTCATTCATAAAACACTCGATGTTTAGTGGCAGATCAGAGGAGTTGGCACTCATCAGTCTTTTCAGCTTTTCACACTCTTGGTAAAGTCTGACCAGAGCCCTGGGCTTAGACTTGACATCAAGCTTGTACTTCTTGCCAAATTCTTCACAGAAATAATTGACCAGTACCTCATCAAAATCTTTTCCTCCCAACTGTGGGTCACAGGCTGTAGCAAGGACCTGACAGTAAGGGAAAGAGGCAACAAGATGGTTGTGGATATGAAACAAAATAAATTATAGATAGATAAAGCATGCACTGTGTGTTGATTTTAGCTGCACACCTTGAGTTTGCCCTTATTAAAGGCACACACTGATGTCTGGAATCCAGAGTGGCCCAGGTCCACAAACACCACATTCCTGGCCTTCTCCTCAGGAGCAGGGAGATCTTGTTTATAAATCCCATATGCCAATGCAACTGTAAGGAAATGGTTAAATTAATAATTGATTGGAGTTAGAATCAGTGTTGAAATGCACCCTTTTGACTCCATGTTAGTAAAAACTGAGTCTGACGACAACAGCAACAATCTTGCCCAAAAACCTTGTGCAGACCTGCAGTTGTCTCATTCATAAGTCTCAGGCAGTTGAGTCCAGCAATCTGAGCAGCATCTACCACTGATCTCCTCTCTGCATCGGTGTAGTAGCAAGGGACCTGGTTATACAATCAACAAAGCATGGGTTACTGGGAGGATCGTCAAGTTATCAAGTCTTCATATAAAAGACAAAGGCAATGTCCACCAGCCTCTGCTGTTTTCTATCCTGTCAGACTCCATTTGTTATTCTGTTAACTTGATGCATAAACTCCCAAATTCAGGACAAGTCTGATCAAGAGAAAACACCTGTGCTGGAGGGGCAGGGGTGTGTCAGAGCTTTTGGCTTTGTTAAGACTGCATACTTACAGACACAACACAGTCAGCTACAGGCTTCTTTAGTGCACTCTCTGCCGTTTCCTTCAGCTTGGTCAGCAGCATGGCAGTGACCTGCTCAATGCTGAATACCTTCTCCTCTTCCATGTATGTCACCTTTGATAACAGATACATTAGTCAAATCATATCAAACTTTATTTATAAAGCGCTTTTCATGTCAAAGCAACACAAAGTGCTTTACATGATTAAAAACAATTTAAGCATACTACTAAGAATGAAAATAAAATTAGAGACAAGCCGCCATACACCACAGTTAGTAACATAGCAAAGAAAAACAATTATCGCTTGCACGCACGCACACACACACACAAAAAGCAGTTGCTAACAATCCCGTTCTGCACAGACATGAACCCCCTGAAGTCTGTCTCTTAACTATATAAAAGTATAAAATACTAACTGTAATAAACATCTGGGTTGACCCAGTGGTGAGGAAACAATATGTTGGGGATCCGATTAAACTAGCAGTCCAGAGTCCACATCACAGCTATAGGGCTGCACTGCGGGATCCCTAGCCACCCAGACAGGGGCGATTGACAAGGCAACAACCCCAGGACCAAGCAGGCAAAGCCCCCAGGATGAAGGATCCCCATGAGGAAAACATTGGAGTCTAAGTTTAAAATAATGATCAAATAACCTTATAAATAAATAAGTAAAAATAATAGTAATAAAAAATAAAACATCATAAAAGGTAACTTAATATTAAATTAAAAGTGTAGTCCGGGTTCCAAGAAAAAAGGTATCAAGCAAATTTTTTGAACATATACAAATCACAAATAAAAGATTTGTTTAATAGTGATCTTACAATTTAACCAGATGTGAAGCTGTTGGATGCGGCTGAACTGTCTCCATAGCAGAATAAAGGTAGTGTGTATATGAATGTTGAACGTTGTGGATGAGGTTGATAAAAAACATTTTTAGAGTTTCGGAGTGTTGGAATTTAAGGTAATTTATACTTGCATGTATTACAACAGTGAAAGCTGAGGGGGGTTGAAGATAGAGTTGGTGAGCGGAGTTTGTGATGTCTGTGTATAACATTACTCTACATGAGTCAGCTCAACATTAGTATTCTGTGATAATGCGTGTTAACGGCCCTAAAAACACAAAAACAAATCAGTCTCAAGATGTAGCCAGATGGAAATGTCATCTAATCTCAACTTTACATCCAACAATAAATCAGGTTTACATGCATACACTGTCAGACTTATTTTTGCCACATTACCTGGAAGAAGCATTTTTAGGTAACAAAATGTCAGTTTTTGCGGTTTACTCCTTTTACTTTCACTGTGTCATTAATGCCTTAGTTCAAACTTTATCAAAGTTCAGATTAAGCTGAACATCTCCACCTAGTAAATGTATGGCATGGACGCAATAAAGTGATGTTTATCTATATACTTTTAGTTGTTTTCTGTATGAACAATTTGTGGGAATCACTTGTATCACAGACCAATCAGGGATGATAAGGTGGAAGTCCAATGCTCTATGCAAAATACGGTGTGCGTTAGAGCAACAGTGAAATGAATAAAAGTTCAATCTCAAGTTAATTACTGAAGCCTGCTTATATTTTCTTACCTTGATGCCTGTTGTTCCTGTGGGCATTTGTGCTATATCGTAGACCAAGCTGTTTTTAAGGGAGTGCACAAACGGATCTGAAAATGCTCTGCCATGAAACCTCTTGAACCCTTGGACTGTATTCTTACAGTTAGAGACAACCTGTTCCAATTAAAACAGAAATGCAACTCTCCATTATGCAAATACACAGCCAAGCCAAATTATGAGTTTATATCTTGCATGTTTAAATCTATGTTGATAATGGACTGGGTGTAGCCTGTACACATGTCCGGTACAATTCCCACAGCCCACAATTTCGTGGGAAACCCCACGAAAACAATTCTTCTATCAGGTACGTGATTGTGTACCCAGTGGGTCCCAGCGCCTAGGGCAAGCATACCTGGCTTTTTGCAGCTGCACCGATTGACCGATTCCGGGGTCCAAATGACACACATGCTCTAAAGGCAGAAAACACAATCACTTCAGTTTTATCATCAATATTATATATTTTTTTTATCTTCTTTCTTCTCACAATATTTCTGCAATGTAGATTGACCTAAAAAGTTATTAAATGACTAACTTTAATAGTAATAGTGGCCTTGGTAAATTAATATTTTTACAGCTGCACTGAGAAAAAAACCAACCCATTATTATTAATTCATCATATATAACAAAGCACAACAAAAACGGAAGCATCAAACAAGCGTTTTCAAAAACAATAAAAAAGATTTTGAAATGTGAAATTTAATCTCAGAAAACAAAGTAATATACTGAAATTTCACCATCTCCGTAAGTCTTTGTAAATAATGACATGTTTAGTAAAATACTAAAGAGATACTGTTTTGCTTCATTGTGTTGTTGATTTGAAGTCACTGGGGTCTTTTCCACCTTTGGGCACTTTTTTTGCACTTTTTCTTTTCCTTGTACCAATTTCCACTAAAGATTATGCGTCTTAAAATCAAGCACAATGGATTGATACGCCGTTATGACAGCCAGGAAGCAGTCGGCCTCTACATATCATGTGCCCGTTCTTGCCATCCATCACCTGACTAGGCTGCTCACATCATTAGTGCCCAGAATATCTGTTATATTAAGTATCTACAAGATGCAACTATCAGTGTGAAGTTGTTAAACACGTCTCTTCTATTAAGATAATTACGATTAAGCTAAGCTAGCGTTAGCCGAAGCACTCACATGCCGTTTCCTGTTGTGAAATTTGTTAGCATGCTAACTAGCTAGGTAGCAATGTTAGCCTCCACTAATTTATGAAGAACTTGAAAAGAGAATTAATTCACATTCGGTAGCGGTTATCAGGACAGACAATATGGAACATATCATACATGAATATGTGATTAATCGTACTTACGGTGTACTCCGATCGCTGTATTCATTAGCGACAGTTTCAATCCCTCCGGCTCTGGCTACCGCTACATAGCAGTTCAGAAACCCGACGTCAAAGCCTACAACTGACATCGTCACTAGCTAACTAATCAAAATAGAGTTATAAGGAAGAACAAAAATATAGTCAAGTGCCAAAAAGCGACAACAGCAACTACTGTGGGTTTCAGTCAACGAACGGTGATCCACCCTTGTTCTTGTTCCATTAAACTGAGCAGCAGCATGCGGTGCGCCGGCGAGATGCGTGAGAGCGTTCAGGAATTTTCTGACAGTCCTTCGACCAATAGCGTCCCGCCGCAGGGACGCTCGAGACCCCGCTCGTTTGCGCCACCTACCGGTTAGAAGCTAAACAGCAAGGTTGCCAGTATCTTCCTGTATCTACAGTCAATGTTCTGTACTTATGAAATAATGTATCAAATATCCCATTTTCTTTCACAAAACACTTCTGAATTGCATAAACTATAACAAAGAAAAGTAAATGCTTTTAATGCTTCCTCTGCACCCCACTGTAAGGCTTTAATGTTTTATGTAAAGCACTTTGAATTGTTTTGTAACATGAATTGTGCTATACAAATAAACTTGCCTTGCCTAAAACTTCTTAAATACAGCAGGATGTACAGAAATGGATACAAATAGGTGAAGACAGCAGATGTATTCAAATGTTTATCAATCTTGATAGCTTTTTCATTTAAACTAAGTTTTAGGGTATCTTCAGTACAAATGTTTATCTTGATAGAATTTACTGTAACTCAGTTTTTTTAATACAAAACCTTCCAATAGAGGATACATTTACCAAAACTGTAAACAAATGTTGAATATGGTAGGCTACATGTACTCGTATCCATTTGTTGGTTAGCATCTAGCATTGACAGTAAGAATGTTGCAACAGCTGCTCAGAATTTCATTGTACACTACATACTGTTCGAACTCTTATCTTCTGTAATATGTTTCTTTGAGGCTTAATCTTTTAATTATTTCTGATATTTGCAATAACCTTTTTTCCAATAACCGCCACCTCCCCCACTTTTAGCTTAATGGAACATGTTGTTATACCATCCCTACAGGGATAGATAAAGTAACTTATGTATCTTTCTTTCTTTGCAAAATTCATTTCCAATATTCAGCTGTAAAGATGTTTTACTTATATGGGAATGTAATTGATTCTGAGTTGTATAAAAATAAATCTAATATATTTCAATATACTAATTACATAGTAATCTATGTAGGACACTTGTTTTCATATCAGATTATCATTACTTCTGTATCATAACATGTAAAAAGAGGAGAAGACTGTTAGACTGAATGAAAACTGATCAAACTCAAAAGAAAAAAAATAAACCAAACACCAATGACTTCACATAAATATCTTTCATCTTTATTGGTTACATGTAGAGTTGGAAATAACTGATGGCAGGTTTCTGAGAGGAGAGGGAAATTTATTCATCATTCTCAAATTCAGCAGCAATCTTCCTCTTGCCCTGCTGATGGACACTGTTGCCCCACGTGTAGGTCAAATACATGAGGGTCATAGCTGCAAAGACATCAAAAAACAAATGAAGGGAATTTATGATGCCAAACCTTGGTGTAAAAATACATGTTTAAAAATACATTCAAGTCTGACACTGTCCCATAATGAATAATGAACGACATTGCAAGTCCTTTTGCCATATTAAATTTAATTCAATTAATGGTACTAAATTGGTTAAGTGGAAAATACCATTTGCGTTTTTTTTTGATATCCTATTTTGGAATATCCATGGCGAAACAATTTGGCCAAAAAGCAGGACCATTCATAAAAATCATGCAACTTTTTTGCCTCACCAACTGAACGCATGTTAGCTCCCATGGAAAACCCAATGTATACAGTTTACACTGCTGTAACTGTATGGGCTTCATTGGGTGGCATTACATTACAACATTCAGCACATATCATATTCACTCCATCAAAAAAAATTTGGCCTTGGTCTCTTACGTGATTTACCTTTGACATGGCTGCACAACAGCATGCGATTAATGGATTACCAGGAGATACAGCATTTGCAGATTCTTCAATATGAATTTATCAATTTAGCTAAATCTCTAAGTTTACAAATATGAAAAAAAAAAAAAAAGTAACGCCTGAGATCTTGCAGAAATTACTTCTGACATGTTTACGGATATAAAAAAAATCTACTGACATGAGCCACTTTAATAGATTATTCAATTCCATCTGATAAATGTATATTTTGTACCAGTTATAGTAGGCTATAAATGTAAAATATCAGATATCAAAACAGATGTGACAACTTACGAGGAGCAACTTTGAAGAAAGACGCTGTGATCCTTCTCCACGCATTAGGTATTCCCTTCGAGAAGTAGTTGGGGAAAGCCCTCTGTTCAAAGGGTGATATGCTGTATGTTATTATATGCCTGATCTTGGCCAAATCTCCGAAGTGGCGGCCCATGTTCACCAGTGAGCTGATCTGAAACATAATCATAATCACCATCATCATCATGAAAACACAACAAATCGCAAAAAATAAGTTTAAAACTTTTCAGGATCTGAAGTTTGTTGTCGTTTGCTTTATATTTCACTTAAGTTTAGCTTAACACTATATATCTTTTTGAAAGTCAAATGAACCAAAACTGCTTTTTTATTTAATCCCGATGCGCTCCATTTGAGGTCTGATATTGATATTTATGTAACTTATTCACTTACGCAACTTGCCTGCCAAAGATGTATAGCACAACTGAAAACACAACAATTAACTTTATTCATAGCGATAACCTACTTATGATAAATAAGCGAAAACAAGAGAAGGTGCCAGATATCACAGCCGGGCTGAGCTAGCACAATCCACTAGCGCTATCAGGCTAATTGCTAAAATAGGCTACATCTTACATTGAATTGACGACTTAACTGGCGTAAAACGTGAATGTTTAAACGAAGGTAACCTGCCTTAATCTAGATGTTTTATATAAAGTGCTTATAATTTTAAAAAGTCGTCGAATAAACTAATAAAATCCTGATTGCGCAGATAGATTCGTGACATTGAGACTCACCGTCCTATTTCGCCGTGTTTCTTGAGACTTCCGGTAGGTGTTCTTCTGTTTTGAACCGTCGTCGCTTGTCTAAAGATGACATCAGCGCCATCTGGTGGTCTGGAGTTCAATGAGCGACAAGACGTTTTTAGATTTTTGAAACGTTCATTTTTAATTTCCCGTCATTGTTGTTGCCTGCTAATTGCACACTCTTCCAGTACACATATCCCAGGGAAGGATCTTGATATTTAGGTTTTGGACTGTCAGAGAATTTCATTTGCTCAGTTTAATTAAACATATACATACATACACCATGGCAAAATACTGTGCAGTGTGTTTTATTCTTGGCAAGGCTGTGTTGACTTTTAACATTAATAGAAAGACAGCAAATATGCCCAATATCTTTTTTAATTTTCCAACTTTTCAAGGAAGGCCTTGATCCAATTCTTTTACATATTCTTAAACTGAGCATAGACACAGTGAATTCATCCAACTTCCATAAATAGACAATAGACATGATATGCATTTAGTCACACTCTAACAATACAAATACTGGCTTATAGTCAGTTCACATACTGTCACTTAGCAATCAGAATAAATACACACTGAAACCTTGGCAAGTTTAATTCTAAAGGTTATAAAGGCAGCTGTCTATAATCCCTAGGAATAAAACTATATATAAAAGGCTTAGGAGATTGTAACTTTTTCTATTTGTGTGTCCAGAACAGGGCTACTTAAAATATGGCAATTATGTTAAATTAAAGAATAATGACAGATCCATCCACACAAAATAAATTAAACACAAAATAAACTTAAAAAAGAAACAAATGTCACACTTTTTTCCCCTGTCAAGTGTGTTTCACTGTCATATTACAAACAGTAACTTGAATAGGATGCATTTGCACCCTTTTTCATCTAAACAAAAACAGAACATATGCCATGCTGCCTTGTTAAGATAAAAATTATTTTGGTTTAAGTAAACTCTCCTGCTCCAAGTTGATCTTCCTATGCATATCAGTTTTTTTTAAATACATGAAATTACTGAATCTGGTCTGTACATTTGATACGTGGAGAAAATTCAACAGCAATGACTTTTGATGATGACTCAACGACATGTGCATCTGGTGGCAACCATTTCAATATCCTTCATGTGAAGGGAACCATCCTTATTTGATATAATGACGCTGAGGGGCCGGTAGTGGGAAGGAACACACGAGGGTCTGGGCACAGAGGAGTCAATGTTCTCATAAATGTAGCTTTGCACCATAGCATGTCGAGGTGAGCCATAGATGTAGCCTGTGGTGGTTGTGCAAATGCCCCTGCAGTACCTGGGGTTGTACTTTGGTGGATGAACAATCACATGATCAAGGTCCAGCTGACTGAATTTCACCCTGAAATCATACAATGCACACTCACTGGTTGGGATATCAGAATTCAATAGAATCTCTGGCAGGTGGACATCAAGATTGTTATGACCTCCTTTACTATTTGGAGATTCCCTCTTCCATCTCCTCCTTTGACCACGCCTTTGAAATCTGATTAATGGCCTTTGATCCTCATCGACACTGACCTGCGACCCCTGGTGGATGATTTTGCTTGTATCGTTGAGATAAAGGATGAGAGGAGGGGACCTCAAAGAGAACTCCACCAGGTCTCTGTGGCCATTGCTCCTTGTTTTTTGCTCTTCTGGACAGGAGACATTGACCAGCAGGTTTACATTCTTCTTCTGGAACCATATGAGTGGCTGAAGAAATGAGGTGATGTCAACCTCTACCCAGGTCCTGCGGCTCCTTCCGTTTGCTTTGTTTGTGAAGTTCACAGTGTGGTAGACTCCAGGACACAGCGGGCACTGGTTTGATTGCTCGCGCTCCTTGATACTCAGGTAGCACACAGTATTGATGGGTGCCGAGGGGGCACTGTCAAACCTGTACAACAAAGCCGACTTAAGAAGCTGCTCTTTCCCTCTTATTTGATCGAGGTTGTAGGACAAATCCTGAGTAAAACTTTCTGAAAGAGGACAAGAAAAGTGAAAAGAAACCATCAGCTTCAATAATAAGTTCCTGCTATAATGACTAATGTAATTAAAGTCATGCAAAGGAAACACAAAGCAAATGGTCATGATCTTTAAAGATCTTTAAACTATAAATTCAACACAGAACCTCCACTAGTTTCTACCTATAATGTTAAAACTGCACAGTTTTCAAAATAAATGTGTAAGATTTATGTTATTTTCCAAATTTTGCTTAGGGCCCCATACATGCTCAGGTTGGTTTGCCCTGCTTCTTTAAAAAGGTCCCATATGTAAGAATTTTGTATCATCTTTATTTTAAGTTGTTGCAAGACATTAAAAGACATTAAAAAATG
>JAPMNP010656927.1:0-11581 GCA_029874935.1 Atherina boyeri | reverse complement strand
CACCCCTCTAAACGCCCCGTGGAGGTATTATTTTCTAAAAAATATAGCTTTTCATTAAAATGGCTCCATATTCAACATTTAAAGATGGGAAGTTCTGATACACATTTATTTTTTTAAATTAGGGTAAAAGAGGTTCACAGGAAAAAAAAACAAACACAATTTGTCAAGACTACTGTAGACAGCTCCACTGAAAATGTCATGAGTCTAAACACTATAGGTTCCATCTTGATTTATATGTTGTATATCTAAAGCTTTTTATATAATCGATTGTGTAAAATAATGTTATTCTTGGAAAGAGCAGTGAAATTAATATAATAAATTAGAAATTATAGTATTTTACCCTTTAAAAAGTCATGAAGTGGTAGTTTAAAGTAGTTGAAAATAGACATTAAATTATCTGATTAAAAGTACTTTCTTATTTCCCACAGCTGCTTAAGCTGATTAATGACTGTTGATTTTATTCCACATCACTTGGATTGTAATCAGCTCGGGCAGGGGTCTCTTGAAAGCCTGTAAGGACAGGAAGAATTATTACAACAGCCAAAGTGTTTTAATCAGATACACATAAGAAAAAAAAAATTAAACCTACACTTTAAACCCACTTAGTTACTAAAACTGACTCTATTCTCACAGGGGAACCAGGAAAACCTGGGTATGGTCAAGATGGTCGGGATGGGCAGAGAGGACCTCCTGGTGTTCCCGGACAGCCCGGCGTGCCTGGATCTCCTGGTGCTGCTGGTCCCAATGGTTACTGTGACCCATCTGCCTGCAACCTCCCGGCAGGAGCTGCCCAGCAGTCTCTGGATGTGAAGGGACCTGCGGGGAACTAAGAGACACTTTGGCAGAGACAGAAAGACTGGTGGATTATCTCCCCTGAGCACACAACATTTGTCACACTTTCTTCCCGGGGGCTGCAGTTGGCGCGGTGTCTTTGATTCATTAACCTCTTCAAGCATGTTTTGTGCCAACATCTCCATCAGGGGGAGCCAGCATCCTTGAGTCATAAAAAGGTGCAAAACATTGCTTTTTATGTGTTTCAAAGCTCGCCCTGATGTATTTTCCTCCCTGAAATGTTTTGATATGAAATGATCAGAGATACTGTATTTGTTTATTCCACCCTCCTTGTACATCTGCTTGAATAATATTTTGGGTGAAAAATAAAAATTTCTCATATTTTCCGTGACAGAACAGCTCAAATAAGCATTGAAAGCAAATCAGGGTCAAGATTTTGTAAGTTTAAAGATCTTGTTTTAGTTTTGTGTTCTCTAGGTGATAATGTGATGATGATAAACCTGCTGAATCCCAAATAATTTAATCTACATTTCCATGTCAGATTGCTTTGTCAGCCCTACAGTTCCAAATAAAAAGGAGAGAGGATGAAGATGTCATCAAGTCACACTGACTTCAGTGAATGTTGTAAATCTGTAAAAAAAAATGTTTTGAAATGTGGTTAATTATATTTCCTACAAAACCACCTGATGTGACATTTTGCCTCATTGTACAGAATGACCACAAAGAGTGCAGCTGTGCACATACGTATGGAAATATATTTTATGGGAAAAATAAACAACTTTTATTAATGTAACAAATAAATGATAACGTAACACATTTGGCTACCATTTGTGAGGATAAAGTCATATTTTGTGTCGAGTATGAGAAAATGCAATAATGCTTTTCTCAATTGTTTCAAATTGCCCCAAAAATGAGCTGATTCTATTCATAAAAGTTTTCAGGAGTCAGTTTGGTAGCTGTTCTGCAGATTTTGATCACATCATTTTGGGCAGGTGGTATTTTCTCAGTTAAGATTTTTTTTTTTATTGAGCATTAAGAACTTTTCTCAGTGACAAATGGATATTATCAGAAGCACCAAAGCAGTCACTAAACCAGTTCTTTGGTTTTTCTTTGGTTCTACTTTGAAACATAAAAATCTGGTAGCTGAACATCACAACATTCCAGACTGGCTTCATTCAGCCCTGCAGCTGGGGTCAGTTTGGGTTAAAACACCAAATCTAGATTAAATGTAAATTCTATATTATTACATTACGTAGATAACATGTTGAAATGTATGTTCATTATAAATTTGATGCAAGCAAGAGTTCATAAAAGTTGGATCACTGCATGTTTGTCACCTGCTTACAAACCAGTATGTCTTCATGTTTAATATAATGATGTGGTAATATTTTCAACAGATGACATGTTGACTGCAAGCGGGGCAATTTAGCACTCAAACTCTTTTCCTACTGAGCCATGCTGTTTTAATATGTCAAATGTGGTTTGGAAATGTCTTGTCGATAAATCTTTTCCTTCCCTGAAAAAGAAACGGTCTAGATGGTAGTTACTGCTGCATCAAAAGCTCTGTTTATCTTTTAGTACTAATGATGCTTTAACAGTTGTGCACTTTACAACCAAACAATCATATAATGTAAGCTTTCTAGCTGTGCGATGATAACAAAATGGATGGTCCCTGTTGGCTTTTGCCCACAGGATGCAGCATCCGTGATTTAAAATTTCAACTCATTATAGTCTGTTTCAATCTTTCACCACATTTCAGTCATCTCCACAGGGTGGAAGGATTAAAAGGTCTGGACTCGAGCAACCACAGGAGAGGCCATCTCAAATAAACCCAGCTGAAGCAATTCTGAGTCTTGTTTATGAAGAATTATCCCCGTTTTCAGAGCAGTTCTGCCTGAGTGATGGAAGATCACGGCCATGATAACAAGAGTGGCCTCGAGGCCAAAACCCACCAAAACAAACAGACAAACAAAAAAAACAAAAACACGAAGAAAGAGAAAACACATCTCAAAATCTTGTTTATCATGTGGCATTTCTAGGTTTTTTTTGTGTTTTGCACTTCATGGCCTCCAGTGTTAAGAAGTTTTTGAGAGAGCTAGCATAAACTGTTAAGAGTCACCATCATTATTTAAATAAGATTTATTGTGTAAGAACTTGGCTGTGTTAGTACAGAAAGTGAAACTATACACAAGAGATAATGCGCTGAATAACATTTATTGCACACAGAAAGGCAGATGGCATTACTCTGTAAATAAAAGATTCTGCAAAGAAAAGAGTCAAATACAACCTCTGATTCTTGGTATCCACACAGAATTGTCTCCACAAAAGGAACATTATTGCCCCCCTTTCTTTCTCAGTCAGGGAGCCGAATTACACCGACACCAACAAGACTGCAATCAAAGGTGTTCTTGAACACATGAGGTTTTCCATTTTCCAAGGCAACAGTTGTTTAGACTTTCTTTAATTTATTTCTAATCACGTAGACATGCAGTAAACCAAGACTGAGGTAGATATCCAACCAAACAAAGACTTTGAAAAACAAACATTAAAGTCACTCAGCACGATATGAGCTTATACGGGAGCAAAGAGCGACTTCAGTGAGAGCAGCAGGCAGACATTTTTAATCCGAGGGGCCGTGCTGAGAGGCTGATTCATATTCCCCCCTCATTACAAGCTTACTTACAAGATTAGATTACATGTGGCAATAAGATCAACTTACATTACTGGGAAACACAAGTTATTATAAAAATGAGATGAATGAAAATGAAGCTTTAGGTTAATTCTGCATTATTTGACTGGCCTGTCCTCAGATGCATTTTCAGGGCTGTTGCAACAAATCTGTGATTTAAGATTGCATTCATTAGACTTTTTCACTTTAAATGAATTAACTTTAACTTGGTGCAAAGTTAAATAGCTCCAAAATCCTAGTGAAGTGAGCTGTGGCATTAGTGTCCTCCTTACTTATGACACTGCTTGGTTCAACGGAAGAATAGGAAACTGGTGCATATTAATATCAATTCAAGCTAAATTCAATATTCAGGGGACACAGCTCTCAGCAGTACACCAGAAAAACTTAAGATCACATTAGTCTGCTGGCACTGTCTCATTTGAATCTCATCAAGATCAACCTAATGGTCTCTGATAGGAACCTATGAAGCTGAATATAAAAAATAATGCAGTTGAAAGGATAGCATAAGTAGAATGGAGGGTATTTCATGTGGCCAATAAAGCAAAGAAAAACTGTTTTCCTGATATACATTCAAAGCAATGAGAAAACACATTTCCAGCAGGGGGCTCCTTCAACTCACAAATGAAGTCAGTGACATGCATTCGGTTTCCAAATTAGACTCTCTCACATTGATAAAGTTTAGCAGAGATGAAAAACCAAGCTGGCATGCTGAGAAAAAAAAGTTCTGCAGTTTCTGAGTTATATGTGAGCTATAATTCATTGTATAAGAGACACATAATGACTATGATTTGAGACATGAAGTACAAAGAAAAAAAGTGTCAAACAGATCTTGAAGGATGGAATACAGATAGAACAGAGTTCAGATACACCCACAGACCTGTTCAAACATTCATCACAGCTGGACTAAAAAGTCAAATTAAAGCCTTTGAGTCAAACCCTCATTAAATAGACCTGAAAAGGAAATCTTGAGAAGAGTTCTATACATTAACTACAATCCAATTATTGTCATTTTTCTCCTGTCTTCATATCATAAGATGCTCATGGCTTACTATGACCTGAAAGTTAAGATTGTGTCTCTCTTAAAACATTGAAAACCTAAATCTTTGCAAATTTAGGAATTTGTTGAGATCCAAATTCCAAATGTTGGAGAGCTTTTCTCTCCATTTTGTTAACTTATAATGAATTGGTAATGGTCACACCCTTTACTCATGAGTTTCTGGCCTGTGAGGGTAAAATCGACTCAAAACCTTCACAAATCAATTAAGAACATTAAATTGACTCAGAAAGGATTTATAGAAAATAAATAAGTCAAACTTTCAGTATTAAGGCACCCAAAACAAAATCCATAGTAACACACAATGTTGGTCAGTGTGTGAAAAAACCAGGATGTAGTTAAAACAAGAAAATTCAAGTACATTCATGAGTATAACATTTCCCCAAAATAAAAAAAAATGTATAGCTGAAGTGTGGTAGTCTGATTTCCCTTGGATTTCTGAAAATCAAAAATATACACATAAACCAAAGGAATCATCATACATGTCAGTATGTAAACAATTTATATAAAAATCATCTGACATGAGTGATGTTCGAAACCGCTTGCTTATTAAGTTTAATCATCAGGTCCCTTAACAAGCCCCATTACACAGGAAACAAAGGAAAAAACACACAAACACACACACACAAAAACACACAATCAATTATCTACAGGTTAAACAAACAGCAAAGGGAAGTGGGGAGGAAGGGGTCACCTCACATCCACAGAACATTAACAACACTTAAAGTACAATCTTTTCATGTGGAAAATATCTGCCCTTGATGTAGGTGTCTTCCACAAATAGCTCCAAACAGTACCAGCGGGTTGTTTGTGGGTTTTTAAATTATAGAAGCTTTGGCAAATGTCAGTGATGAGAGCTCAGCACAAATACATACAAAAAGGGAAGACATCTTTAGCAACGATTTGACAGCATGTTCCTGATTATCGCAGGTAACGCAAAAATGTGCCATGAGTTGCAATTTCAAGGAAATAAAAACAAAAAAAAAGAAAAGGAAAAACTTGTAGTCCAGACATGTATTAATGCATTTAACAGTAATAATGATTACCAATTACCCATGCTACATTTACAATAAGTACCATCTTTCTTGATAAGCACACTCCAAATAAATAACTTCTCTATCAGACACATTGGCTGCACTTTGGTTGCATAAGAAGTTTCATAAATCATTTATTTTCTCACACCTACACAAAAAATAAGAAAATTCACTCCGCTAATCTCTCTCTCCTTCTGTCTCTCTCTCTCTCACACACACATACACAGAAACATGAGACGTACCTTCTGCCAGCACAATGGCTTATCTGAATAAGAACAGAAGAGTGCATAGACATGCCCATTAAAGAGGCAAACAAATAATTAAGATTGTGTTTTCAGACAGGGCTGAACCTGACGAAACAAAGTCTTTTCATGGTCTTGAAATACGTGTTGAGAGTCGACAAGGAATGCATTACATCACAGTAGGGGTTGTGAAAACAAGAAACAGCTTCAAAGTACAGCATTGCGAAAGGTTTTCGGCTGCGTTCAAAACAAAACACAACAGCAATCCCAGAAAAAGCGAAACCCCAACGGCATCCAAATGTTATCGTGAAGTGAACTAAAGGTTTCACTCGTGAGTCTGTCCGATAAAGCAGATCTGCGGAAGCTGTCAGACGCAGTGAGGTGAGGCCTTCTGGTCAGCGGTGGGCGCATGAAGCTCAGCGCTGGATGGCAGTCCTCAGACTAGCCGATACCGCAATCCACTAAGCTCATGAGGAAGGAAGAAGACAGTCAGAGGGGTCGCATGTCCCAGGATGTCCACGGGGTCCTGGAGAGCCAGGAGAGCCCTGAGAAGCAGTTCCAGGTGGACCTTTGTAAAGAGAAAGATGTCATTAAATACTCCATCACGTTGTACCTCTTCATCATCGTCAGACGAGCTTTCCATTAATGATTTCTCTACGGTTTGGCACAATCACAGGTTCCCTCACACAACACATCGCAGTCACTCAGTAATCATACAGATTAGCTGAACAGAATCAAAATAGTGGTTGTCAAAATCTGCATGCACTGCTTTTTTGAGGCAGATCAGCACCAATATTAAATTCACTGACAGTTGCAGGGCAAAACACTTATCGTCTTGCTATAATGCAACATTTTGATTTAAAGCAACCTTTACACACTCCGATGGTAACAGAAATCCCTGACAACAGCTGCCTCCCACAGAAGAACAATGCGTCCTTCTGCGCCCAAAATCCTGATCACTAACAGCCCGAGAAGCACAACAAAGAGGCCAAAGCATGACTCGGCTTCCGAGCTCCCCTGATCCCAGCCTAATTAACCGTTGGCAGGACGCGCTGACACAAGTTTGATCAAACGAGGCCCCAGCCCTGTAACCCACAGGACCCCAAGTATCCAAAGCCAATATTGCAGTGCAGAGGATGCGCTCAGAGGCCCTGTGTCCACGCACCGGTGGATCAGAGCTGCCTTGGAAAACAATGGAGACTTACACAATACGAGGCAGGTGGTTTTATCGCTGTGGATGATGAGTGTCTGTCTGCAATAGATTTTAAGTTGTATAAAAAAGTATTTCTAATATTGAAAAAAAAACAGAACTAGCCACACATGAGTCTAACTTAATCTTACAAATGACTCAATTTGACAATAGTTTTAATGACAGATGCTTAAAGGCTCTAAAAGTGGAAAGATTTGCATTTTATTCTGTGTTTGTAATTAAACAGAAATTTATAGGAAACTATAATCATAAAAAAATCATAAAACAAAATTAAGCCTTCGTGTTCTCACTTGCTTTAAAAAGTGAATAGCTTCACTGACGTTGTGCCTATTAGTGGGAATGTAGCCATAGATCATTATATTCAAAAGTGGCTTTGCATATGTTCTCCACATCAGCGTTAGTAAAGTATTCATAGTGAAGGACAGCTCATTTACGATTAATGATTTTTCTAGTTTTACTGATGAGTATGAAGGAGAGAACGTACGCTTCTCCATTCTCTAATATGCTGAGGTCATTGTGGCAGATAACTGTAATGTCCCATGTTACCTAGCAACAGCTCATTGAAGTGGCATAGCTGTCCACTACGTTTTGTGGCTTCTGACATACAGTACTGTTCGCGCAACAGGAGGTGATAACAGAATCTTTTAAAATTATCTTGATAAACCTGGAAAAAAAGAAAAACAAAACAAAGCACCTCTACTGCAGTACTGCCACAAGAGCATCCATTACATCAGTCAGACCGGTGACAGCTTGACAAAGGCCTACATACTTTGTACAAAGGGAACTGCTTACCCTTTACCTCAATGTGAAAGCACAGCTTCCCCTTCCATCACTGTCATGTCCATCTATTGTTAACTGCTCACACACTGTACACCGCACTTTGGTAGTTTTCAAAATTGAACAAAAAATATCCGACATTTTGTTTTCCAGTTTGTTAAATCATTGCATTTCAGGGAACAAGTTCAACCTGATAGTTAGCAGCTCCTCAGATGTAATGCACTACTGGAGGTGAGGTCAGAGACCACAGACAGATGCTGCGGTAACATTAGTAGTTTATATTCACTGAGATGGTCTCTTCTCTATTGTTGAGGCATGCTCATGAACAGCCCTGACAATGCAGCTTATCACAAGGACTTTAACGCCTTAACATTTGGATGGATAAAACAGAGCTGCACGAATCTCCTGTGTGCTGCTCATATATATGTATTTCGGTCTTCATGAGTCTGAGGGGAACCGCTCTGTGTCGATGCCAAGTATAGCAGCTATCTTTCATTATGACGGCCAAGCGGAAGAAATTTGGCTGGTGAAAATAATCTTCTGTTGTAAGCTGCAGGGACTTGTAAATCTAAGAGCAAAGGGAATACCGGATCCGTGGACCTGCATTCATATCAGTTTGTTTAAGAACTTTCCGACTCTTTCCAAGATGTGGCTGCAGCTTAAATCTAACCCCCACCAGTAATGCCGCAGGTGCTTCCCACAACTGTGCACCTCTAGAGATGATGTCTTTCAACAGCTGCGATTTATCCTCTCCCAAGGAGCTGCAGCTAACTTTCCTATGCACCTCCACATGCATTATGCACAGATAGTATGAGTGACTTTAGGTTAAATGATAAACTCCCACTGTCACAGGCAGAAAGTCAGTGAAGTAATCCCACTTCTCGCAGGCACCGGGGACATGCTGACATCATGGGTAGGTTCTTTAGCGAGATAAGATTTTAGGTTTCAGAACAGACTTAAATTTCTCACCACTGGAGATTTTTGTCTTCTACTGTGGAACCATTTTTGTTAAAGCTGTGTTGAGGCTATAAAACATAATGCAATCTAGGAGCTGTGTTTATCGCTAACAAGCCGAGATAACAAATGAGGGCTAAGAAAGGATTTAGGGTTTAAGTCTTGACAAGAGACTAATACACTTCTTTCCTTTTGGTGGACGGGTAAGAGAAACTGATAGAAGGGGTGTATGTGGAGGAGGAATGGCTGTCAGTGCAGTGGCTGGTCACTCTGACACAAATGTGGCAGCACAAGTAAGGGCTCTTATGTATAGCCACAAATAGTTTACTTCCTTCAACATTAATAGTCTGTGGCTGATGTTTTTTTTAGAGCTCAAGTGACAAGAGAATATCAGTCTTAAAATCTAAAAAAGTGTCAAAAGTTAAGGATAATCTTTGCCTACTTGTAGAGATTTTTCTGCCAATTCTCAAAGGGTTCGCCTCTATGAATGCACCACACGGTCATTTGATTCATTGGTCTGTATTGTTGCTGATATAAATGATTCATGTCTACATAAAGGATTTTTTTTCTCAACCATATTTGTCTGTTTGCTTTTTGGAGTGAATACATAAAATCTACCAAGATGATGTTTATGAAAGCTGGCGGAGAAATGGAGCATAGTCAGAGGAAAAACAATTCAAGTTGTATATGCACACAATAAGAGTTGAATCTGTCTTTATGAAGGTAACTTTTGTACCATATAACAGAGTTTTGCAAACTATGCAACGTTAGGTTTCCAAGCTCAAACTGTATGATAGAAATTTTAGCCTAGTAAACTTTTTTGGGAAGTCTATGACAACTTGAGGGTGTTTCATTGAGCAAAAAGTGTGCCGTGCCTGGCACAAATAACAATTGTACTGGTAATACTATGATATGGTGTAACATGTCAACGTATCATGAACATGCAAGCACAGTTCAATAGTGGACTGTAGACTTTGGAAAAGGTTTGTATCTTTTGAGGTCTCAGCTAGTTTTATAAAGAGACTTCATCCAGACTTCAAAAAGTCTTAACATGATGGAAAATTGGAGATTGGAGTTTTCTTTGGAATGATGTAAGTATCATAATTTATGTCTTCCTTAAGCATTCACCAAGCCCCTATTGGACCATAATATTCAACACAGATACATACATCAAAACATACATCACGCTCATTACATCGAATCACATGTTCAAAACTAGGATGGCTTCTGTGTGGTCATCTTACCTGGTGGCCCCATGGGTCCTGGATCTCCTGTTAACCCCAGTCCCAGCTGTCCTCGTTCTCCTTTCTGACCTCTGTATCCTGACAACACACATACACACAACACTCTGAGCAAACACTGAAAAAAAGGTGAAGTATAACTGTGTGTCGTCATCTTTAAGGAGTGTGTAGTACAGTTAGTAAAATTAGTACAAATACCACAATCTGTTAAAATCCAAATCTAAATGTATAATGTCAGAAATCAAGTTTGCAGTTATTTCAAATTTTTCTCTGAGGGTCACAGGTTTCACAGGAGTTGTAGAAAGAAACTACTATGAATCTCAAGTTGCTGTCCTTGGTTTGAAAAGGGAAGCATCATGGATAGGATCACAATAAGATGCCTTTGAAGATTTTAAAACAGAGTGATGAGGTTTTTTTCCGCAGAGGTCAGATACGTGGATCAGGTGTGAAAACATGGACTCTGGAGAAAGGTATATTTGATAGAAAAATAAAAGAAGCATAAAACTGTAATAGGTATTCACAGATACTAAACTCAAATGTTGATGTCATTCAGTCTTTTCTATGGTGCCAACTAGCTGCTACATGATTACATTAAAGCAAAAAACAACAGATGACCACAAGCACATGCTTAATCTGTCTAGAAAAGACTAATGAGTAGGGGAAAAAAGGATATGCACTAATATTCATGTCAGACCAAGCAGTGTTTTGTTTATAAGAATATACACACAATCATTATTCAAAGGCTTTTCCACTGCATGCAAAGCCGCAAAGTCTTTATAGTTCAAAACAGCAGCATACCAGTGAGAATGTGAGGGACTGCAATAATATTTCCCCATGAGGCACTTAAAGAAATGGAGTTTCACAACCAGCAGTTGCATCGAGTGCATCAGAAACATTGACAGGAGTATCAAGCATTGCACTGCCTGGCCCAAAGGGGAAACGCTTCAACGCTTACATGTCAGAGAAAATCTCAGAAGAAAGGCTTATGAATGCTCCAAAACTGAATCTCAAAGAGAGAGGGGCTATCCACACATTGCCACAATAATGAGACTTCTTTCAACACTCACAGAGCCTGGGGCATTCATTCAGGAAGGAGACGTTCCATGGAGAAAAGCGCACTGTACCTTAAGCAAAAAAAAATACTGAATAGCACACAGAGCAATAAGCTTGGGTGGCACGCTGGGTTGGTGCACTCTGATAAAATCGAAAATGCCATATGGCGCACTTGGTCGAAAACAAATTGTTTCCAGGGTCACTAATGGACAAAATATGTCGACAAAGAATAATATTGCAAAAGAGTGCCGTGTCATGCTTGAGTGATAGGACTGCAGTTCTGCACCTGCTATACAATGTTGTAAACATTATTATACCAACATCACTGTATTCATACAACAAGCATGACGTACAAAAAAAAAAAAAACAGCTTTTTCTGAGCAGCTGCTCCATCAGATACAATGAGATATTTAGTGACACAACCATATTGCACAGAAGAACAAGCAGGGCAGCTCCAAACCACAATTTACAGCCTGATAGATATATTTAAAACACACACACACACACACACACACACACACACACACACACACAC
>JAPMNP010656901.1:0-20129 GCA_029874935.1 Atherina boyeri | reverse complement strand
TATGTATATCATACATATATATATGTCCTACACAGCCATATATGGCTTTGAGTTGTTAACCAAGACTTAACTTTTATGAGCTCTTTGATATTTATTGATTGAATACCTCAAAACAAATAGATATATTTTAACGCCCTCACTGCTTTTGTCCTACACAGCCATAGCTGTACTGTTAGTCAACGCTCATGAAGCTTCTAAACTCCTACTCTTAACAACTGCTCTAAACTTTTGGAGGTGTATGTGTTTATGTAACTTCCAAAGCACTGTACTCATTGTTTCAAGTACCCAAGGAAAGTTTCCTGTTTTGATTCTCTATCCACAGGTCTTAATGTATTTCTTTCAGTGAATCAATCTATTTGCTTAAACTGCATCCAATCAAGAAACATTACAACAGTGGTGTGTTGTCAAAATATTTTTCAACTGCGGCTTATAATGAGTCAGAAGCCAACGCAGGTTGAGAAGCTTTGACATAGCTGCTGTTACCGCTAAACAAATCAAAGGCAACCTTTCCATCATCCCTGACACTCAAAAAGGGCAGCAGATGCGGGAAAGGGCAGAATACATTTGCAATGAGAGGAGAGAATTATCAAAAGGAACAGCATGTGTGTGTGTTCCCCTGATCTCTTTCCCAGGCTTATGGTGAGAAATACTACACCGTGTTTCAGCTTCATAATCATATCCCATCAAAATAAATGTATGCTTTGAAACAAATCAAACATGAATGTATTTCAAGCCAAAAGTAAGAATAGGGGATTTACTTTTTAAATTAATATTCACTGTTAGCTCCCACAAACATCAACTGGCTGTGAAATAAGATTCCAGTATTTGTACAAAATGTCTTTGCAACACTAATTATAGAAAATAAGTCAAGTACCAATATTGGGATCAAATATATACTCAGATTTGTACACCTCTTCACTCAGTATTAGTTTCCTATTTTACATTCAGTTTTGATAGGTTTACTTCTTACTTATCTATAATAATGCCTTATAATGTTCTTTTGATAGCAAAAGAATCACCAGACCCGATGAAAGCCTTATGGAGTAATCACTTAAGACACAGATGCACCAAAGCTCATGTATCCCCACATACCTTCCAGCAGATAGAAGCTTTTCACACAAGTAAATTTAATCAAACCCAAATCAAACTTTCCAGGACTTTGCTGTACATGTCAATCTTATAGGAAACTCTTTTCCAGTGTGTAAAACTGTTTTGATGAGAAGTAAATCTTCAAGAATAACATTCTCAATACTCTTGATATCTACCAACTGGACTATCTGCTTAAAATCATCAAAATGCAAAACAGATTAAGTCAACATCTGTCTAGCTCATCAAGAAAAAGTAAACAGCCTTCCTGAGAAAGTTGCAGTACTTCAGAAAAATAAAAAGTAGCAAAATTGTTCAACTTGAAAAAAGGCTGGAAATTTGCTCTAATGTGTATATTTTCAGTTTTTACCTTTTAAAGTCTTCCTGAATATTTCAAATAAAAATTTCTGCACAACTGAATATGATGAAGCAACTACAGTAGAAATCTTACAGGGACAAAATGAGAAATTATTGCCATGAGAAAAAAAAAAACCTGTATTCATGCAATGGATATGGTCATTGGTGATGTTGCACATACAGTAAAGGAAATTTCTTGTGCATATCTAAGGACGTGAGGGCGACTTTGACCCTGTGATTAACATGCCAGGTTATGTCCAATAGATTCTTCCCTCTGACAACAGATCATCTTTAAATCTTGCACCCTTCTATTTGACCTTCGCCTGCATGATCTCACCGTCTCTCCTTTCACATACATTACTCTCATCGTCGCCTTCTCTTCCTCCCTCTTTCCATCTAATGACAGAATTATTGCATTTATAGATTAATTACTGCCTGACTGAAAGGATGACTGGACAGAGGGATGGATGGAAAAATGAAGGAGAGCGACAAAGGAGCTGTGAAAGGGGTAAAATTTATGGTGGTGCGACTCGTTCATCACAGACCTATTAAACCAAATGGAGTGGGTGACTGCACTGTCACTGGCAGGGCAGGCTGGTGCACAGGGTGGCACAGGACTTCATTCGTTTATCTGTATGAACGTGAAAATGCAGGGGAGACGGCGAGAGATAAGGTGTATGCGTCAAACATAGTTGGATGACTGAAAGATTAATGAGCGACCGAACTACAGGTGACACAGACATTCATGATACAAGTTTGTGAGCAATTTGTCAGTGAAGGTGTGTGTGCAGTCAAGCATGCTTAAAGATAACAACATGGTGGTGATATTTTCTCAGATATTTTAAGCGGGACATCAACTTTAAAACTGCCTCACTGCTGTTTTTTTTAAAGATGCAGTGCAGGAAATCAGTTAAATTTATAGGGTTTCATTTTAATGTTTGGCTCCCGTTAATGACAACTGGAGCATGAGCCAAAGTAGTAACAGTGTGAAAATGAAACGATGGACCGGAGAGGATGGAGACATCGTTAAATGTTGGTAACATCCAGCGATAAACCTGAGCAAAGCATTTGGCTGGTTGCGGTAAAAAAAACCTTAGCAGTTAGCAGAGGTCTGGAAGCAACTCCAGGATTCATGGTTGGTCAATGAAGCTTAAAAATAGATGCCCTTTTTACATGATTTGGGGAGGCAGGACTGAGCAGAAAGAAAGAAAAAAGAAATAAAAGAAAAGTATCTTGTGGATGTATTGAATCATGTATCAGGTACATGTCATAGTACCGCAAGTCCCTGCAACAAAACATTCTAAGCTGTAACAGACAACAAGAACGCCTCTGTGTTTAGAACAAACAAATATTTTTGATAACCTTGTAGAAATTGTGCAGTGGGTCAGATTAAAAGGAATATTATTATAAGGCTGTAGTTCACTTGTTTAAGCCCCAGTCTGTGGCTCTTTACTGCATGTCATCCCATGCTCTCTCTGACTCCATTCTTGTCAAAGCTACTTTTAAATGATGGTCACTAATAATGACAGGAAGAAGGGAAAAAAAAATCAAACATCCCCGGTCTGACCAAGTCAGACAAAAATTATCAGTTGGCGTTACAACTCTAGTAATCATCTTTGTAAATCAAATTGGACTTTCTAAATCCAGCTATAAACAAGATTGTATCAAAAAGAGGCGCTGGTGGTATCAGAAGACCAATAGACCCAAAGCCACGTTTCCAGTTTGAAGAATAAATGATGGTCTTAAACAAGAGTGACTTGAAAACATATTAAAAGCTAAATGTTTTTACAGGTGCACCAGCCAAAGTCAGAAAAGAACCTGTTAAAAAAATTAAACTGCCATCTGTGTGAATTTGTTAATTAACAGGATAGTTATTTTAACTGCCGCCTCAATAAAGATCAAGTAGCTCTGACTATTATTATTGTCTTGTATATAATGCGTTATAGTGCATGGTGTGAAAATCAAACTGCAATTCTTGAGTTATTGTGTGGCCTTTGGAAGTAAAAATAAAATACATTAAACAGCTGAGTAGACTTGCTAGCAAATGTTGCCGCAAGTTCCTTTTAAACTAAATCCAATTAGAAAATTCCCTTCCTAAAATCTGAGATTGAAAGCTTCTGAAAGCAAACAATGAAGCCGTGTCGCAAACAAGCTCACAAGGCATGTTGTTTACACCAACACAAAAGCTAAAAACATATAAGAGATGTTTGGGCTCAAACATGCAAGGTTGAATCTCTCCCATGTTTCCTCAAAAACTCAAAGAATGGCTTGCAAGAACGGATATGCTTTCAATGTGCGGGGACAAATCCAGAATTTCTAAATGAAGGAGAAGCAGAGGTTATTTTCTGCATCTTTTTCAGCTTTTCACAGTATATCTGCACAAACAGGCTTCATGCAAAACAATGTGTCATAGAACATGTATCTGGTGTAACAGTATGAGAAACTGAGATGGATAAAGTAGAAAACAACCACATTAGATGTTAAAACTGGTCAATTCTTTCACTTAAAATATATTGATTAATGAATAATTAAGGAGTTTCCTTATCTTTCTCCAAATTACTATTTGAATGACGTTTTTTTTCTAGTTTTACAATTGATTTGTGTTCATGTGAGAGACCTCGTTTCAGCTCAACCTAATTTTTCCGCAGATGCGTCATATCTGACCGACTGCTTTTAAAGGATAAAAGGTAATCCTGTGTACAATTTAAGGTTTTGAAAAGGTTGATTAAATTCACAGCTAATTTGTTCTTTGAACTGTATGCATCTGATGCACATGCTTCCATTAGTCTTTTTGTGAACATACGTGCTGGAAGCAGCTGCGGACACTGGGTTCAATGTTGGAACCTCCAAATGCGGCCACCTCTCCGAGCTGCCTTGGGATCTGGATGGCTTCATGGAGCAACAGACCGAGCTGTCTCTGGTCACACGTGCCACCTGCCGACGATACCTGGCTGAAGAGATCTGTGGAGGAGTGAGGAGGAGGAGGAGTGAGAACGAAGAGGGAAAAAAATTAGAAAGAGGCAGAGAGGGGGGAAAAGTCAGAGCATGTGGGTGATAATGAAAAGAAAAGATACAGGTATAAATAGATGTAAAAGGAGAAAGAGTGACGGTATAGCTGCAAGTGGGAGTTAAAGTGTTGAGAAGTGTATATGTGCGGGTGGGAGGTAGAGGGGAGGACGCAGAAAGCACCGGGGGAACAGATTCATTTTTAATCTCTCTGTCTTAGATCTTCAATGCCAGGCTTTTTTTCCTTCTAATCTCTCCTTCCCTGCCTCCAACTCTCCTGCATTCCTTGTGAAGATTGACAGAGCTGTACTGGCTGACGATGCCAGCCCAGTGACACATGTCGCGTGTTGACACTTTTTCTGATAAAGTTATGAAGCAGAACAGAGCTCAAGCACAAAATGAGCAAAGAGAGCAGTGAGAGGGTAATCCAGGGAATGAGAGGAGAGGGAAAATGGACAGTGTGACGGGTCTTTTTGCTCTGCTTGCGGCTGTCTTTGATCGGCATGAGAAGCTTGCCGCTGATTTCTACTGCTATGTACAGTATGTACACGTGCCACACATAAAAACACCAGCAAAAATGAGCATTTGAGACCTCCACTTTTTTCACAATTATGTCATCTTACTGATAAACTTCTCCATAACTCCAACTACATACTCTGCGCTGCAAAATTAGATATGACATATGCAACAGCCACCAAAAGGGCATTAGATTATACAACACCTGGTTACGTATGTGTGCCATAGAGCCAGAGTATACGCATGAAACTGACAGTCAATGAAACCCTAAAAGAGTAAAGAAGGAAGAATGCAATCAACCGTGCTTGATACCCTTCTCAAGCTAATAGAAACTGCCAGTGGAACGAATAGGCTCAGGGATAGGGTTCATGCCATGGCAAGAGAAAGAGAGGGAAAGGAGAGGAAGCGAGAGTAAGTAAGATAGGACAACAGACAAAGTGGAACTGTTAGACAGATGAACAGTGGTGTGAGCAGTGACAGCAAAGGAAGACAGACAGAGGGAGATAAAGCAGCAGAGACACAGAACAGGAAGCCAGACTGACAAGTCTCCTCCCAGTGCACCAAGCCTGCATTCACGCTCCTTAATCCTCCAAAATAAATCAGAATTCAGAATTAAATAAAGAACTAGGGAAATGCGTAGGAGGTCTCTCATCCAATTAGACAGGCCGTTCTCTAACACTTATTTTTTTCTTGTTCAGTTTTATTAATACTGCTGAGATTACAGTTGTGGTGGAGCAGTGTGGATCGGACTGAACTGCAGAAAGGAGATGGTGGGGGGGACGGGGACTGGGACGGCAGTGTTTACATCTGCAAATATCTCACCTACTCATTTCTACTTACATTTGTATTTCTCCTCCAAGTGTCCCTTGGAGAGAGAAAGCAATCCAATCTTCATGGACAGGACGCGAATCTTCCCACTGCGACCACTGCAGACAGAAAAACGCATATGAAAGCATGTCAACCAGTTAGTCATAGTTATTCTTAGTGCAAGCTTCTCTGTACCCACTATGTTTATACAGCATCAGACAGCAGTGATCATTATAAGCCTGAAAAAATAGGGACATTCTGATTTGTTTTGTGTGTGTTCTTTGTCTAGATCCGTTTGTGATAGATGGTGTGATTCCAATTAAATTTCCTGTGTGGCCACTAACAGCATTTATGCTTGTAAGGATGTTTGTTAACATCATCTGTGCACACATGTGATTATACAAGAATTGATGCATGTTAATGCTGTTCAGGCTTGTGCAGAATATATTTGCAAATGTAAACGTGAATGCCTGATCCAAATTAAACACACTGCAAAAGCAATTTGCCTGCCGAGAGAGACAGTAGCTGGTACAAACACCATGCTGACAATATCAGCATGTTTCATATTTATAGTTAACAGATTAAAGTCATGTTATGAATTGAATTTTGTAGCACATTGAAATCTGCAAAACAAAAAGCACTTAAGGGGCCAATCATTGTATTATAGGTATTTGTGGCATTCCTTATTTACATTTTCAAGAAGCCGGGATGCCAGTGGCAACATGCACCATATGTAAAATCTGTGACAATATCAGAAAAGCATGGAGCTTGTTCCATAATCTCCTTCCTGAACCCATAACAGATGGCATACACACGTGTCGTAAACATTGAGCAGCCAGTTGAGACACATGTCTACGCAGAGAGGCACGTTAACCAGGTCTTTGTGCTCCTGTTCCAGGCCGTCGTAGATGGACGTCAGGCAATTGATGACATCGGGGACGGAGAGCAGCTGACTGTTGTTGGTGAGTTTGTGCTGCTCGAACGTGTTCTGAGCAACACTGAGATCCAGCAGGTCCACTGCAGATGGATGGGGCGGTCAGGTCACGGCAGGAGAGGACACGGCACGGAGTAGGACAGGGAAATGATCAGGACAAATAAGTGAAAGTGAGGAAGGGAATACAGCAGAGGAAGGTCAACAGTGACAAGGGGAGAAGGGTGAAACAGTGACAAAGGCAGAAAGAAAAAACAGGAGAAAGACAGAACTATTAGTCATCTCTTTGTGTTGTTCACTGGGCTTTCAACAGCAGCTCAGACATTTCTAAGAACGCCAACAAATTTACTCTGAAAATAGGCAGGAGTTGAGAGAGGTGCAGACTATTAACAGAAACGCATCAAAACTCCAGACTTGACTGATACACAGTCCAAAATAGTTCAAAACATCCAAGTAGTGGCTTTTGCCTGAAAGACAGACAGAATAGATTAATAGTCACAGTGAAACATTAATATTAGAAAAGTCTGAACTGAAAGTCAAATAGGGAAACAAATGTAACGGACTGAAGCAGCAGTCTCTTTACATTTAATGTGTAGGTTGCATCTTTAAAAGATAAAAAAGCAGGACTATTGTTAAATGTTATGTTTCTATCTTGCTCTCATTGCACCTCTCACTCTTCTACATGCATGTTAAGTCTTAACAAGCAAAAACAAATAATTTTTTTTGTTTTTGCCTATTTCATAAAAAATGCAAGAAAAGGAGATTATTTTTCAAATAAAACAAGAAGAGTGAACCTGACATAAAATAATAAAGAGGAATAAAGATGTTCTTGTAAACGCACACTTATTTCTGTTCTTGCTGAAAGCCAGATGAGACAATCAATACCACACTTACAGTTTTATTCATCTGCTCAGGAGAGAGCTGCCAGCTGATCAGTTTAGAAAAGGGCTGGAAAGAAAAGAACAGCTGGGCTTTCTGTGGCCAGCAAGTTTCAATTTGACTAATTATGTTATATTAGCAAGACAAGCAAGAGTTATTTTGAATTCAAGTCGAGGGCAACTTGATTTCCCCAACAAGCTTGTGAGCGTGGTTCTCGGAGGAGTTAGAGAGAGAAAAAAGTGAATGCTGTCAAAATTGCTCTGAGGATTATCATGATCTGACTAACTGAGAGTTTGCATACTTCCTTAAGATGACACAAATCCACACATAAATCAAGTAGATAGATGGTTTGGGACAAGAGTCACAAAGAACTTAGGTCCATTTGTACTGCTTATTCAAAACAGCAAGATTTAGCTTTTAGTATTCAAATGAGATTTAATGTTTTTAAATTAATTTACATAAACATTTTTCTTATTCCCTCTCCTCACTTCAACCTCATCCTTTGTTCTGGATTCAACACTAATTACTAAAGTAGCTCACATGGAGTGGGCAGAGCACGGCAGCCATGCTGCATCAGATGCAATCAGAAAGCAAGACTTCTCTCGTTTCCAGCTTTATTGTTACATGAAACTGAAAAGGCTGCGGCACATTACTGAGATGCCAAGCAAGATTATTTGCGCGCCTACAGCCTCCTGGGTCAGACTTAACCCAATTAGGTGTTTCATAGTATCCGTGTCTCACACGTGCGTGCATGAATTACGTACGTGTGTCCTCTCTCAACTTTTGCTTGAGCGCACACACAGGTGTTTGTGTTTGTATGTGTGCCTTTTACACAACAGCTTTTCTTATTTAATGGATGAAATGAATTGCAGTGCATCGAAACCCCTCAGATGAATACATTTTCATCACAAACACACACGCTGATCAGAAAGGCAATCTGAGATAAACTGAAACGCCCGAAACATTTAAAGTCATTAACAACCCAAACCAAAACTGTGGGGGTGNGAAATCCACAATCATTGCAACAGTTTTACAAAGCTGCTCTCGCACCTTTATTTTTATAGTTTGACATTTGTTTCCCTCAAATAACAAACTTCCAACAAACAGCAGGATGTAAATAAGCTAGGCCGACTCAGAGTATTTTATTGCATTAATAATGTCAACAGCTGCATAATAGTTACCATTAGTCACCATTATTACATTGTGCTGACTCCAAGTAGCTGCAGCCATGCTGGCTGAAACCTCGCAAGGGGAAGGGGGTCTTCATACACCTGCAGCGTGTGTGTCTGTGCATGGGTTTGGTAGCCAACTGAGACTGGAGGTAATAGCCACCTTTATCAAAGCCTCCATTTCAAAAGGAGAAAACAGCAGCTTGCATGCTGAAAATAAAAACTAAAAACAGCCCAAAAGTATCCCACCTGTGCACACAGAATGAGGCTTAACATCAGCACCAGCTGTGACTCTGTGTGGATGCGATCACCCACGAGTACACACATATTCATACAGCAGAGGGCTATTTTAGAGCCAAAATATTCTTGGCCCCTAGGGTTGTTCTGGCACAGCATCTGGCAAAGTTTCAAATCATTACTGCATCCTCTCAACATCAAAAGCCGACCACGGCAGTAGATATTAAATATGTGTGTATGTGTTTGAGTGTGTGTGTGTCTTACTTACAGCACAGCGCTTTCTGTAGCCTGCGAATCTTCATGGCTGTTCGGTATGCGGAGAATCTCACATTGTTCAAGTCCGCTTCAGGAAGGAAAAGAGACAGGGAGATGAAAGGTAAATAGATGATGAGAAAAATGGAGGCGGGAGATCAGAAAACACAGTGCAAAAGAAATCTGCCTAGGGGGCAACACAAGCAGGCCCCGTCTTTTCACTGAAATCTAACTTCTGTTAGTTATTGTCTATGGAGACGTCTGTGAGGAAGAGGTGCTAATGTGGACTCTGTAATTAGGTCAGCGAGTTCCGTCTCTGAGGGGCCCGGTGCTATTTGTTGAGCTGCTGGCCTACAGCAAATGCTCCCAAAGTTTCACAGGTTATTACTAATCAGGATGCTCATTAAAGAACAGTCACACTGGCCATCCCACAGGGACAGACATGCATATGGATATGGACACAGAGCAGGGAAGAGTCAAGGATCAGCAGTTGTCAGAGAGTTAAATAAACTCAAAGAGTTAAATAAATGTATGTACATTTGCATGCAATGTTTGCACACCCCTAGGTTTAATTCCTTATTTTGTTGATCTATGAGGAGGAAAGTAAATAAACCCCCTGAAGCAGGTTTAAATTATGTTTTTCATGAGATGTTAATGAACTGTTATTTTTAAATCATCGACTTAAAAAAACAGACAGAGTAAATTGCCCTTGGCAGATATCACTGCTTCCAAATGCTTTTTACGACAACTGAGTCTTTCTACTTGTGACTCGGGAATGTTCAGCCACTAATCTTTGCAAATCATTTCAAGTTTTAAAGATATTTTTAGGCTGCCTTGACAGCTAAGGTATATCTATATAAAGATCTTTAGTGAAACTCAAGTCAGGGGACAGTTAGAGCTACTCCAAAGGATTCAGCGTATAATCATCTTTAATAGTTCAAAGCAGATTTTGGGGTGTATTTTTGAACATTATGTAGAAGCAGACCTTTTTTCAGACTGACTGCATGGCATATCCACTCTACTCTCACTGTACCTTATCTGTTTTGTCTTCTTTGTTTTCTCTTTTTTCCACAAGACTGGTTGAGAAAAAAATTATCCTGATGCTGCTTTAAAAATCTTTAGTCTTTTGTGATGAGGTTATAGTTAAAACTTCTCATTGCTCTTTTGTGTACACTTTGCTTGTGCAAAGCTGCAGAGTGTAACAGTGAGCTGCCACTCCTGTGCCTCATAAACCAAGGGTGTCTTGATTCAAAGTTGTCCTGGTCGTCCCTTTCACAGTTCCCCTTTAACTGCTTTGATATATTTTTATAGCCCCACTTTTTGCTTTGTAGGCACAAGTTTGTTTCATTTTGGATCCTCTTTCAGTTGCTTGGAGAAGCCAATAAAGCTCAAGAGACAGAAAATTAACCTTGACCGGCTTCCCAGTCCCAGCATGGTACTACGTTTGTTCAGCGTCAGTGCCATGCACATCTTTGCAGATTCAAACATGCCTATTGTGGCTATCTGGTGTCTAAAATGTGTAAAAGAGCAAGCTGCAGCACTGGCTCTTGTGTTTTTATTGTTGATGATCTTTCTGCTTTGCCATTTCTGACTGGATGAAAATAACATGGTGCTTTTTATCACACTTATTTACTGAATGCTTACTTCCATCCTCCAGAGACCCAGAAAGTGCTCCCCCTTTGCTTTCAAATCCACATCAAGGTGACAAGTAGCAAGGATAGAGGAGGTTTCTACAGGAGCTCATAGGACGCTCTTCTCATTCTGCACTATGTATTTTATTGAGCTGTGCAACATAATTCCAGCACCACTTGGTTTAAAGATTTATTTTTTAGTTTACTCTGTATTGGATATTCAATTCTCAAATATTCATATGGATATGCCTTAACCGGGGCAATAAATAGATACATATGACTGTGAGAGTTAAAATTTTTTGTTTTGTTTTGTTTTTCTTCCAATTTTTGTGAATCTACATTCAGCAAGTTTCTGAAAAACAAGACTTTCAATACCCCAAGTCATTATATGTCATTTTCTGTTTTGTACCTAGTGATTGGTAGAGCTCTGTCATCTTTGGATGATCCCAGCAGGTAGTCTGTGTCTGGTGGCTGAAACAAAACAACAGGAGAAAAACAACAGTTAGAGGAAGTAAACAGAAGAAAAAAAAAAGGTGATGGATAAACAGAACTATAGCAACTGACGTCAAACACACGCACACAGAAGAACATTCAATACTTTCAAGGCTTGTCACAAAAGAAAAACACACACAAGGACAAAAAAAGCAATTCTGAATACAGAGGCTCAAAAGAAAAAGAAAAAAAGAAAAAGAAAGAAAAAGAAAAATCTGCTAAAATTGACCAAAACATCTTGGTGAAAGAATACAAACACTGACCTGTTAACTTAACAATACTCCTATCATTATTTGGTGTTTTGTTACCATTATACATGAGTTTATTGGAAGATTTTCTTTTTTGTTGCCGTCTCCATACAGAGGCCATAGATGTATAAAGAAATCATAAAACAACTGAATGAAACACAAAAACACGTACCGTGAATCTTCATCACAGGGTGTCTTTTCAAGTACCACAGGGCATAGAAATAAGGAGCTTCAAGTTTCAAAACCATATTCACATTTCTGCTTCGGACTCACACAAAATCAAACTTACAAAAATAAATAAAATAAGACGCATGCCAAAACCAATCAAACCTCGCTGGCTTCACATGCTCAGGACCGCAAAGAATCAGGCTTCTCTCAAGCTGCAGTTGTCAGTCAGTGTATCTGTTTAAGGTGTGCTGGCTGTGTTGTGGCACTTGTGTTTGTGTGTGCCCAGGTGTATATTTCATGAAAGCACCTGGCTGTCAGAAGCCACTGTCAAATCTGTGTGGAATATTTTGAGAAGTTTTCTGGAAGGGGTTTTTTAAATGCAGAGGCTCCCCTGTGGCCCGCTCTCTGCTGACAGTCAGCAGGAAGCAAAGTTGAACTGCAGCTGTGGATGGCATAAGCTCTTCTCATTCGCAGATGTTCATCACTATTCAGCAGCTGCACACACTGATAACCTCTTTCACAACTGAGCAGGCTTTGCTAATGCCCGGACCTCCCACACTGAGATCTCACAAAGAGCTCGCCTTCATTGTTGAAGGGTTTCAGTGAATGCAGGGCAGGCTGATTTGTTAGCATTTGCTCCACATAAAAATAAGAGCTGAAGGAAAGAATACCAGCTATCCAAGCCACGAGTGGCCGAAACATATCACTGTAAAACATTTGTGTAGAAAGGTATGCTACAGGAAAGACAGAACTAACCCAATGAGCAAACATTCAATCCAGTTATGTACACCAGCCACAAAGCAGGCAATATCCACCATCAAAAGTATCTGACAGCTATTTAAACAGCACCATGAATCCCATGATGACAACAAACAAATTCAAAGCAGTCTTCGACACTTTCCCTAAATACCCACACTTTTCTTAAGTAATACCTGAGCTATTTTTTTACTGTCTTGAATGGGGAAAACAAGTAAACTGATGACACAAAGCTGCAAAAGAGGCGGCATCAGGGGATTTTAAAAAGCGGGGGACAAAATCAGGTATTCTGGATGAAGTATGGAAGCCTCTTAGATGGCAGCAGTTGCTCAGTCAATCTCAGGGCAAGGTGAGGAGTGTCAAATCTGCTTTCACACCAATATAGATTTGTGTTCGCATGTTTTTTAGGTTAACAAATCCAGAGCTCAGAGATAATCACTTTAAGTTCCTTTCTGCTAAATATCACATTTCTGACCTTGTTAACATGTCCACTGTATTGTCCTTTTAGCCTTAAGTACAAAGGCTGGGATTTCAGTCTCAGAAAGGTGAGTTAGGACATGTAAAAGACTGGCAAAACCAATGTGAACGATTTGCTGGGTGGGCCTTTTTGCATGATGTGAGGTACTAATGAAATGTAAAGCTCGTGTAGGCGAAACAAGGAAAATGACAAAGACAGCAATGCAAAAATAAACAAGGTGGGAACCAGCTGAACGGCAGTAGTTATAAACTCGAAAGCAATAGACAGTGAATAAGCATTTCTATCATGTTAGGGTTTTCTGAATGTCAGTGCCCTCCGCAGTCACCAGATCTAAATCCAATACAAAAAAATACGAAATGCCTTCAGAAACTATGCTGTTCATTCAACCAGTAGAGTATACTGTATGTGATCTATGCCAAGGTGCACTGCAACAGTGCAAATCTTCTGGCAGCATACTTAAGATCATAACATTTCTAACACACTCCTACCAGGTTTTTTTTTTTTACTCCTATAAAATCTTACTATTGGTATGGTTTTCTTTTACACTACAAATGTGTCACACTGAAATATTTTAAAAGTAAACTAAGACCTTCCTTTTCATACAGGTGTTTGAACCCTCACTGGAATGGACATGTCACTTTCCCATAAATTCAAGAAAAAATATTAAAAACCAAATGATTAAAAACAACCAAACATGTTCACTGTATGGACACATGTGATCACAGGCTGTTAACTTGAAAGTGATAAGCCTGTCCTCTGAATTGTTATTCTTCTGGCTTTTATCTCTACACCCTGTCTGGTGCCATGCTGCAGGCTCATACACACAGCACAGGTATCAATCCTCTCTTTTATATCTCTAAATCCCATTTATCTGTGACCGTCCGTGACTTTGTCTTTGCAAAATGTGTTATTTTGATTTTCCCCCCAAAAAATCAAACAATAATGAGTCTATACACAGAATCAGTGACTGTGAAATGTATGGTTTTAAGATTGGTAAATGTTTTTTTAAAGAGTCTGAAAGCATCTCAGAATATAAAGCTGGTGCACTCAACTGTTTTAAATACTTTCAAAACAAGGTAACACTTTTTTTGTGGACATTGAAACAAAAACAAAACCTGAGCTTCAGCAAACACATCAGAGGCTGAAACAACTGAAGTGACAGGAAATTAACGGAATATAGGTCAGTTGTTTATTTAGCCGATTTTTATTTTAGTTATTTTAAGCTTCCAAATGTGAAAACTAGTCAAACAAATATAAGTTATTTTGAATAACTTCCAAGCACTTGATCTCCACAGTAGAAAATTAGTTCTCAATTGCATGAATTAAATCTAATTAAAATAGAAACATGGCAATTAAAGCTGACTGTGATTAGAAATAGTAGTTTTGTTATTTGTCAGTCATTCTGAGGAAGAGCTGAGATGAAAGCAGTTATGTCTTCTGCAGTGCATGTTACATTTTCTGTCTTTTAAATAAGCATCAACTAGTCAAATGGGGTCACAGAGGGGAATACTGCAGCAGACAGAAAAGGATTAAATACATGTAGCAGCTATAGCACGGTGAAGGAGGGGGGAGAATATCCTTTTTCTAAATAGTTTTATGAAATTTCTGTCTGATTGAACAAGAAGAGCAGCTGAAGCTATTTGACAAAAGTGACCTTCTTAGACTAACAGATCACCACTGTAACAATTCGGCTTATGAAGAATAATTGCTATTCCCGTGACGTTTTATGTGCAGCTTTGCCATTCCCAGCAGCCCAATCTCACTGAAGGTTAAAGATGTTCTTATTACTTATTTCACCCCTGTTGCTCCAGAATTAACCAAGTAGATCCCACTGCTTCAGTCTATAAATTGGGGAAAAAAATGGAACACATTTTGTCTGGGGAATGAAAGAAGATGAAATGTAAAATGAATTCAAATTGGGAAACAACCAGTCACTTCATGATCAAAGATCAAAACACTTATCTAAACTCTGCTGGCAGCAGACTGGCAAAACACTTCCTTCAGTGGTGGGAGTTTGTCACTGTGACACACTCAAAGTTCGTCATGAATAATCATGAGAAGGCCGGTGAATGATCACTAGCATGGGTGGATATCCAAAGAAACGGAATGAGAGAAAAATCGGGGTAAGAAGAGGAAGATTTCTGGATCTTTTTCTTTTCCCCTGTCTGACAGCAGGCTGCCAGGCTTATCACCAAGTGTCTGTGACAGGTGATAAGTGCCTGCATTCACCACTTGATGTCTCATGCTTTTTCTCTGGCTGCCATCACTTCACCTCTGCCACTTTTTGTGTGCTTTTACAAAAAGCAACCCCCCTCCTTCTCTATCATAGCAGCATCCTGCAATTATGCTCTAATAGTTTAGGTTTTCCATTAAAACTTTTCAAACTGCATTTCCAGAGAAGCAGGCTGTCCACCGTCCCTCCAGTACATCCCGGGATCGGTTAAATGGGGCAGCACGAGGAAGCCAGCATGAGGCAGTAGTCATAGAGCGTTTATGAAGGCATCTGATTCCCACCCCCACAATATGTCTTCTGAACGACTCACAACAGGGGGGTGGAAAAGCGCACTTTTAATCAGGCGACCTTTGTCGGCTTAAAGACAGGATTCAGAACATGAGAGGAGATAAAAGAAGAGACGAGGAGGAGATTGGAGAAATGAATATGCCTAATAATAATGTGAGAATCCCAACACTGAATGTGATCTGTGATTAAAGCTGGAGATGGATTTACAGTTCAATTCAATACTGCAAATTAAGTGCAAGCTTGCATGTGTTGTATATATGTGCTTGAGGGAGAAAGAGACAATCCAGATATTTGTGGAAGAGCAAAAGAATTCAGAGTTTAACAAACTAACCTCTAATTTTTCCTCCTTTCTGTTTCTAAGAGGACCTGGTCCAGCTGACACAGGATGTGCTGGAAGCACACAGTGGATCTGAAGGTGTACTTAGATCAGGGGTGAGGAACCTTTTCTCTTTCAGGGGACATCTATATTTCTAAATGGTCCTCTGAGGGCCACACTCAATATATAAACCCATATGATGTGACTATAATGAACATATAAAACCAAAGTTTGTTTGCTTGTTTATTTTTGTAAATATTTGTAAGTTTCAGTTTAACATTTCATTATTAGACAAAGAAAATATTGTGAGTACATTTGGTGTAATAATGATGTTCTACCATATTAATGCAGGGATGGTGAAGTAAAGAGAGGAGTCATTATTATGTTCTGTCTGACCACAGCTGCATTCATCACACTCACCTGATGCGACCAGTCCATCAGTGGCCGCAACCTGAGTCAGCCAACTACAAACGTGCTGGAAACATCCTGAACATGGTAGCAGGTTTTATAATCCATTCTAAAAGATGCAGCAATTTATTCTCAAAATGGCTACAACCACTATTAAACATTCTGAAATATTCTCACATAGGCTACGGCTTCACATGATTGCAGTACAGGTTTCGGCCAGAATCTTACATATGACTCCTTTAAGTTGTGTTCACTGACCGTAATCTTGGCATGGATATAGTCTTGATGTCAATTTGATCACTGAAAAGTGATTGGTTGCCAGTATTTTTCCCTGCGAGTTTTTAATGATTTCATTAATTTGTTTGAAATTTTCTGGCTGTATGAAAGGGTTCCAAGGGCCGTGTACGGACCGGAAGCCGGATGTTCCCCACCCCTGAATTAGATCATGCTTCGAAGCATGGTTCCACTGAGAATTCACCTGCATCTTTTGGCATGTGTGTAACCATCTTTTTGCCAGCATGAGGGTGTGCATCACTAAACACATCTTTGCATATTGTTTTGTGTGAATAATTTTGTATGCATGTGAGGATGTAGGTTTACTTGTCTGTGATCACAGGCTGTTGTTCACTCTGAAGATAGAAGTCTGTCCTGCGAGTCATTGGCTGGCTGGCTGGCTGGCTGGCTTTAATCTCTGATCCTCTCTACTGCCAAGCTGCAGGCACAGACAGGAGGCAGGTGGCAGCCAATTTTCTAGGTCTAAATCCTATGTTTGATTTGGCTACTGGACAGAACCGATCTACAATTTCTTTAAAATAATAGAGAAAACAGCACAGAGGGCTAGTTTCTTTCTTTTGAAATAAATGTAAATAAAGTATCTTCAATCTGTTGTCCTATACCTACCATACTTTTTTTTTTTACAGATAGACAGAAGATGCCTTTTTATTTACTTTATCAGACCTTTTATACTTTTGTATTAAATTCCTTTGCTCTGCTGTATTCTGATAGATTTGTTTAATAAAAGGCAATGAAAGGCAAGACATCTAAGACATAACAAAGTGAACGCAATGTCCTGAGGAATTTTCTAATCAGTTGCTTTTTTCCTTAAAAGGTTTCTCCAACCTTCTACACCACCACCTAACAAGTCCTCAGAAATAATCACAACTATGCAGCAAAATAAAAAGTTACCAAGTTATCAAAATTTTTACAGGATGACATTTGAACAAAACCAACAAAATCCCTGAACTTTTTATGGCATTTGTTTCCTCGCAGATGTCGCATTCATTGTGGGTTTTATAAATTTAAAAGTGAAGCCAGAACAGTGCTGAAATACAAACAAAAGAGGTGTGGTTGGCTGCAAAAAATAAAGTCAAGTTCAGCTGTGCTTTGGCAGCAATTTACTGATGACCCTGTTTTGAGTATGATGAGGTCGTAAAAATTTTCAACGCTGAAATTTCTTGAGAAGAAGAAAAACTACTGACAGGTCTCCTCTCTGCCTGTTTGGAAAAAAGAACTTCATCACAGGCCTGCTTTAACAAAAAATTTAAGGGGATGCACAACATTAAACTGAAGTCATTATAGTCACTGTAAGCATAGGGATGATAGCTGTCATGGGATTTAGCCAGGTAGTATCTATTCAAAAGCAGGCAGTCATGTTGAACTGAATGAAAAATGTACCAATGAAGCCGACTGAATGTTAACTTTCAACAAGAGAGAAAATCAGCACAAAGAAGCCCCGAATTGGAGCAAAAAAAAAGCGGGCAAGGGTCATGAACAGATATTTCACAGAACAGGAACTAGTAGAAAGTTCATAAATGGATCTATTAAACTTTGATTTCCTTTTTGACAAACCAGTCAATTAAAGATGCCACTAGTTGCAATGGATCATATGACAGATAACTTTAGAACAGTCCAGTTATCTAATAGACTATACTTCAAGATCAGTGCTTTTAAGTATCTTATACCTGTGCAACAGCCCCCGGCCTAGACATGTTTTAGATATTCAGATGGTGTTTGTGGTTACACACATGTAATTGTCTAGATAGTCTGACAATGCAGTTCCCAGTCTGCGACTGGCCAACAGTGTATCCTCCACTAACTGTGCTGCTGACATCCAGGCAGGGTAGCTGTGGTACACTAACGACGAAGCTTGCCAACTGAGAACTTTGGTCTTTTCTCTGTTGTGGTGATTCAAGGCAGGGTGCATGATGTTTTTCTAGAGCACTTTTTACAATATTGATTTAATTCCTCTTCAACATCCGATTGTAACCAATAAATTAGATTCACAAAAAAAAAAAATTGTCACCTGGTGAGCGTACAGGAATGGAAAAACACCATTCAATCATCTGACCATCCCATCTAAATGACTGAATAGTGATATGTCAATCAAAAACAGTTGGCATTGGTCCCTCCCCCAGACACAACCAAGCATTGCACGTTCCTGTACTCTGGAGGCGTGGTTTGGACTTCGGAATTGTATATTTTCAAAATATAGCTTGCTCAAGCCGTTTTTCCAGAAACCTGGACCCTAGCTTTACATGTAAATTCTTTGAACTGAATAAATTCCTGGACTGGAAAGTTTTAGTTTGGCTGGGATTTTTGCAGTTAACTGCCATGTAATAGCTACTAGCTACTCATACCAACTAGGAAGGTGGTCTGCACATTTATGGATTTTGACATTTTGTGTATCTTACTGTATTCCCCAAACTGTAACTGGTTGACTTGAACATTGTCACTTTCTTTGCCTGCTTCCCCAGACTCCAGTTTTTTTTGTTTTTTGTTTTTTTGTTCACTAATCAATTAATTACTTTATGAGCCAGGGTTGTAAAAACCTACAAGTCACACTCTAGACTTTACAGGTAAAAAAAAACATTTTGTTGTATAATACTATTAGTAGTGGTATAGTGGTACTCAATACAAGGAGTGAAAATAACCAAAAGTGTTTTGAGAAAACAATTCAGAAAATAAAGTTAAACTTATAAAAAAAAAAAACTTCTGTTGCTGTGAATCCCTTCTAAAAGATACTTCAAACAGTATAAACTGTTTAACAGGGCTGCATACCAAACTAACTAGAAACCATTCATACTTTATGAGGTGAGGAATTAAAGGTAAATTACATATGAGAATTTTTTTTTTTACTAATAAAGAAATATCCTAACTTATCTGCTTACCTCTGCATAATAATAAACAACACACACTTACAAAAACATGTACACAGTTCACAAAAGCACAAAAAAAGGTTACTGCAACCATTTCTGATTACTTACTTGATGTAATATGGAACCTTATTCTGAGAAACTGCACGTTGCCAGGGGAGCTGCACAGATGCTGCAGACACATTGAGATGAAAAGAGAGAGAAAGGAGAGATTTAAAGTGAAGAAGCGGTTAAAACTGAAACTCCATCTTATTAAATACTACATTCACTACAGTCATCCAATTAGCAACTTCACGTGTGAAGCTAGACTTCCTGCATCTAAAATGTTCATAATAACACAGTCCAGATAAATATGGAAGACCCTTACTGGGCATGAGATTGGGTGAATAAAGTAAATGGATATTGCTTCATCAGGAGTAGGTTAAAATGGAGACATTAAGGCATGCAAGTGGGAAAATAATAAATGAATAAGTATAGAAAAAAGTATCTAAGAGCTTTTTAGTCAAGTTAAAGGTGATCTATAGAACTTTTGTTCCTCCTGGTCAGTAGGCGGCGTTTTCAAACTCAGCCGCTCTTGCTCCTACCGTAAGCTGCACCGGTTGCCAGGTTTGCCGAATGTCAGCGGGGGAGAAGCCATGATTATATAGTCTGCCATGTTGTCAAGCGACGAGTCTTACGTGGTAATGTATGGGATTTTTTCTTGTGTGCCATATGACGCC
>JAPMNP010656899.1:0-10273 GCA_029874935.1 Atherina boyeri | reverse complement strand
CACACCAGATTTTATGCTCACAGTTTTACTGCACGACTTTCCAGCTATGGAACAAAGCCCTCGTTAAATGTCATTTGCTGCACCTGTTGCTTGCCTTGCAACGATTTCAGCATGTCTGCTGTAAGCGAGATTTATGAATGGTGTATAGTGTAACAATCAGCTCGTGTCAAGGGAAGATCCAGTTGTTTGATGAAATAGCCTAAAAGTTCAAAATATCTTACCTAACCCATTGTTCTTTTGCCAAATGTTGAGGTGGTTTTATGTGATCATTGCAGTTTGCATATTTCTGTTCGCAAGATTCCTGCCAAAATGTAATGCAACTTTGTGGAATCTGTGTTTTCATGAGGATAGTAAAAGATGAAAGGTTTTTTTCCCCCTCTCTTTTGATTCTTTTTTTTTTTTTTTTACAATAACTTCAAATCTGAAACTAAATAAACTCCTCTGGAGCAGATTATCTGTTCAGTATAAGCTATCATTGTGGTTCTGACCAGTTTAAAAGAGGGCTCCCTTCACATTGAAAACTCTTTATGCACAACATACATTACTAATCCATTAATCTCTCTTTTTCATGAACACTTTTGGGGAGGGTAAGGCAAGACAAGTTTATTTGTATAGCACAATTCATGTGACAAAACAATTCAAAGTGCTTTACATAAAACATTAAAATCATTACAGTGGGGTGCAGAAGAAGCATTAAAAAGTAACCGAATAAAAAGCATAATTTGAAATTTAAAACAAAAATTTAGAAAAAGAAAACATAAAATAAATTCCAGCTTAAAAGAAGCCGTGCAGATTTGAACATTAGTATAAACATCTATTCAAAAGCATTTGAGAACAGGTGGGCCTTTAACCTGGTAGTAGTGGTCTTGAATTTCCTCTATTTGTACACAGTCTGTCTTAACTGGATTGTGAAGTTTAACCTCTTTAGAGGCTGATTAACATCATAAACTCCGGTCCTTAGAAACTGTCCTCTATTTATCTTTTACCATGATGGAATACGTCAAATATGCAAATAAATTCCAAACTTTAGATCCCTGTTCTCAAAATAGAGGGGAGACAATCCAACCTGGTACCCTCTTTCACATGACTAAAAACACCAGGTTTTTCAGTTTAAGTGTAAACGGTTTTCACATTTTCAAAGATATATTTAAGTGTTTAAACAGCATTTTATATAAGAAACTTTTTTTGGTCTTTTTTCCCCTCAATACAGCTAACGGAGCTAAACACTTTCTTCCTCAAACACATTTTCGTCTTTCCTGCAAGTCACGCTCTAAGCTGGTGCCGGATCCTGTTTGTTGGTATCATCACAGCTCCAACAGTGAGGTACATTGACATGTGTTCCTTGTTTTTTACAGTTTCTCACAGTTGAATGTTTTGGGCGAGAAACTGAACTTCAACTGTTGGGGAAATTTGTTGAAATGTGAACTGTGTTTGTTTCTGCTGCAGACAGTATTACGCCTACCTTACAGACACACAGTGTAAGAGAGTTGGGACGCAGTGCTGGGTGTTTGGGTAAGTAAAAGAGATTTATTAACCTGAAAACATACTTTATTCTAAAAAGTGAGTGTTACTAAACTTTTGACTGATCTACATTATCTGGGGTGTAGGGTGTCTAGGCATTTCCCTTCCTCCTGTGAGATCAAAATTTTTAGCTGATCCACATCAGTGATGTTATTATTCCAAAAGTAATTAATTTTCCTGAGCCTGTGTTAATGTGCTGCTTTCACTCTGCTTTCAGCTTCAGATTTAAATCCACAGATATTTATTTTGAGCCCTGTTTCTCTTTATTAAGCGTGATGCAGGTGGGTCAAATGTTTCAGCAGAATACATTTTTTTCTCCTCTTGTTTGCAGGGCAATAGCCTTTCTGGAGGCCTTAGCTTGTATTAAGTTTGGACAGGACTTGTTCTCAAAAACACAGATCCTCTATGTGATCCTCTGGCTGTTGTGTTTGGTAAGATCAGGATGACATGCTTTTTTTGTTTCAAAATTAATAACACTACTCTCCTGGAAGGGAATCATATTCGGAAATATGTGAAATTGTGTAACTTAACTGGTAACAGGTCACAGTTCTTCATATCTGAAACTTTTCTTTCTGCAAGTTATTGATTATTGATTTGCCATGAATCACTCAACAATCTCCTTTACCTTTGTTCTGTTTTCAGGCCTTCATTACGTTCCTTTGTCTGTATGGAATGGTTTGGTATGCAGAGACATATGGTCCGAGGGAAAAGGTGCGTTTATTGCTTTAGCTTTCTGGAATGTTTTTCCATCAAACTGCTGCAGACCAGAGGCTTGTTCTAAGGAGAAGGGTTTGTGGCATAGCAAGGAAGTCCAAATTTAGTTTGTGCTTTCTAGTGCCACAAAGGTGTTTAATTTATTACTGGGATACATTGCCATGGTAATTTGTCATATATTATAAGGTATTGTACAGTGCTGTTCAACTTGGAACAATTCTTTGTTTTCCACTGTTGACGTCTCCTTAACATGGGTGGGATCAGCTGTTGCAACACATGTGAAGCTGCAGTGACAAAGACAAGATTCTACTCTGTTTATTTAATTGGTTTGGCAGATACTTCTATGCAGAACAGCTTTCAAGTGAGGAGTATAGTGTTTTTAGTACAAACTTTGAGTACAAGAGGCTTTGAATATTTTTTTTCAAGAGATAATAACAACCGATTGCTACTGAGCTCACCACTGAGATGAGGAAAAAAAAGACCAAACTGCATTTGTTCTCAGTTAATACACATGCTCATATATTAATTAGCCATGTACACTATAGGTAATCCATGTAAAGAAAGAAATATGAGTGTTTTATGTTGGAAAATGTGTGCTAGATGCTCAGATGGCGTCATAGAACAAGACAGTGCATTGATGTGTATGTTGCGGTAGAACCAGATAATGTATCAGTTATCCGTAATATGGTGCTACCTTCAGTGACAAAAGCCATACACCAGCAAATTGAGCTGAAACTTAAGTGATAACCCTTATTGTTGCTTTGATCCTGGATTTTATCTGCAATCCACTTTATGTGTTTAGGATTATACTGTATAGAAATGTGTGGTTTTCATGGGACACTAATGCCAACACTGCTCCTTTTACATGAATGCACATATCCAGAGTCAGGAAACTTGGGCTCACTTGTTGAGCTGATAAGCAGTTTTGTCTCACCAAGAAGTTTGATGTTCATTCTTGGGGTTTGTTAAGCTGGCTGAGAATAAGAAACACAGGTATAATGAACTTGTTTTATATTACTGACCCTAGTAACATTTCCAGAGTGTTTATACAGAAAGTAAAATCATCTTTCTTATTTCACTAAGGCCTAATGGGAAGCCTCTCACCATATCCCTTTTTCATCTCTAATTCTCTGTAAAAAAACATTACGGTATTAAGATGAGAAGCAACTATCTGATTATAGTTGCAGCAAACTAACCCATGATCTGGGTCATATCTACGGTGGACCAATCAGCTAAGCCATCTTATATACTCCATGTGTAAATAGAGTTGGTGTTGTTGATTGATATTACCTTTCAGGGTATTTCCCTTCATGGATTCTTATCAGTCAGTGTGCGACTGTGCTATGTAGGCTGAGGGTCACTTAACTGTTACATATGATCCCTGTCCTGTTAAAGGAATGTGTGTCATGTGTCTTTACCCTGTTTTCCTTTCACAGAGCCTCTCAGAATGCGAGGACAGTAATTACACAGAGTCTCCTGACTATATGGATGAAGGATTTAAAGGTACAGTGACTTTACTGTCATTAACAACTGAAGGGGAACCTCATAAAAACAAACATTAGTCTTTGTCTTTCATTCTGTAAAAGGCTGACCTCTAGTGTTTCAAATAGTGTCTCACTCATACTTTATACACAGTCCAGATGAGTTTTCTTGTTTGAAATATGTCAGTTTCATGTTTCAGGTGAGACATTTTTGGACGGGGACAGCCCTACAATCAGGCAAAGAGCGAGGGACTCGGGGAAGACAAAGTCTATCAACGGCCTCGACAGCCAGTAGAAACTGGCACCACAGGCTGCTGAGTGATTACTAAACTCACTCTGAAAAGCCAAGCATGAAAAAAGGGGTAAAGATACCACCCCTTTTCAGTGTAATAGAATTCTACAAAGCCCCCACCTACAACAGAGGGAGTGGAGACAGCAGAGAGGGAGCAGATGAACAGGTCCATGAAGTGTTAGTAGGAGTGCACAGTGGCTCAGACTACAGAGATGCACACTAAAGTGTGACCTGTTGTCAAGAAGCTCCTAAACCAGTAATTGCAGGTTTGTTTGTGTCTGAAAGAGAGTGAGGAAGGGTTGTGAGAATAAAAACTGCCTATTCTAGATGTGACTGCATGCTCATTGTAGCCGATAATTTAAACTTATCCTATTATACAGTATCACTAAAAGTTAATGTACATTTGACTGGTTTAAACCAGCCATAACTCCAGTATGACAGTTCAACACATTTCAATGTTAGAGGCCATTATGATGAATTTATCACTTTAATAGGAGCCTGTATGTTAATAGCACACGTAAGTTGTTTTTTATTTAAGTATTTGTCACTGATCTATTTACATCATAGATGTTCACTATGTCCTGTTTTTAACTTGAATGTGGGCAGGAGTTCAATGCAAGACAGCTTTAGCTTGGTAGGATCATTGACTGAGATTTGTTTTTGACCCATAACGAAGCAAAGCACACAGTTTAAGCACTTTGCAGAATGTTCCCTTGAAAATACTGTACATTTTGTAATGTTTGAGTATTTTGTGAATCATTGTAATCTTGAGTGACTTTACTTTCCCTGTCCATCTGTGGCTGCTATCATTTATATTTTTATATTTTACTGTACTGACAAGAGAGGGCAATTATTCAAAGTCCTGCATGTGTAGTCAGGTTCTTCCTGCTGGTGTGCAGGTTACTATCTTCTACTTTTCACCATCTTGTTGCATGATTGTGTTAAATCAGATGTTTTAGTAGGAAAATGTTACAACAGTAGTCAAAGAATCTTTTAACACCACACACCAGAATATGAGTATTGTTGTTTATGTCTTTCAGAGTCATTGTAACCGTTTAATTCACCCCTTGTGCCTGTTTGCATGGAGTTATTTTTTATTCCCATCTTTCTCTGTTTGTATTAAGACTAAATTTGAGCTTTTTGTGTTAGATTATCCTGGCTTTGAGTGCTTTATTGAAGGTTTGTTGTCATTTGATCTGCCAGTATCATCTCAGCACTGATATATCCCTCATAATCCTTGACAATCCAGACGCTGACCTCAGTGGCACCTGTGCTACAGTCAGACATTATAAATGGTACATTGTCTTTGGATTAACATGTCATTTGCCAAAAACGGTTCCGTTAAAAATGACTTGTGCTGTTGTTTTTCACTGTGAAAAAAAGGCAACGTATTAAAATGTTTTACATTTCCTCGTAAAATTATTTGAGTCATTCTGCAATGATTTGGACTCGTGTTTTTTAAGTAGATATTCAGAGCACTTACAGTTGTCTTTCTGTATAGGCTTTTTGTTTAATCTTGAATGATCTTGCTCGACCTCTGAAGGACGTCCTGCTGTAGCAACTGCTGGATTGGCTAACTCAAGCACTGCCCACATGGGTTCAGATTTCACTTGGTCTGCACACCATGAAACGCAGACTAAAATAGCTGTCTCATGCTGACCTATAACAGGATGTGACTGGAGGTAGAACTCGTGCTCATTTGGAAAATAGCTGCTATTGATGACAATAAATTGAGAACTTGATCAAGGTAAACACCCCCCATTTTCAGCACTTATTCCCAAGTGAGTACTTGGGCAAATAACAATTTTGGGGATCCTGGTTTTTGAATGTAGGGTAATATATTTATTATTTCCATCATCCTTCTTATCTCTGAATTTGTGTGGAAATACATCTGCATCATAATGTTATAACACAAACGCTCCCCAACCCTGTGAGAGCTGACTTCCAAAGGATGGCAGCAGAGAGCTTCAGTTATATTCAGGACATCACGTGATGATGTAGGCCTCAAACCACAGGATGTGTTTTAATGCAGAACTTAGCAGGTCTGTGCTTCTGATCCCTCTCTTCACCCTTATCGCCTCACTCACTTTAATTGTCAGGCTTTCTTTGTGACCTCCTGAACCTTATCCAACCTGCATTATCTTTCTAAACAATATCAGGATAATACAATCATCATGGACAAGCATCATGGTCTCCCACATCGTGGTTGTCTGAGTCCTGAGGGGATACTGAGAGAGATCCAGATCAACCTACTGGAGTGTAAAGTCTGCTTTGAGATATTTAACTCTCAACAGAGGGAGCGCAGACCACAGAACCTTTCCTGTGGCCATGTACTCTGTCTGGAATGCATCACGGCTTTGTCCCACCCTCTGCTGAGGAAGCTGGAGTGCCCGTTCTGTCGACAGCTGTGCAGTGTTGAAAGTACCTCCCACTGTCAGGTTCTTACTGACTTGGAAGGGCTTCTGTTGTACTGGAACCCCTCATCTTCTGCTCCTCCTCACTGGGGAAAAGGAAGTGTTATCACAACAACAGGTTTGACCTGCACAGCCCTGCACCGCCGCACTGTATTTGGTGGTTGGGGGACTCTCTTAAACCCAACTGGCATAGCTGTTTTGGGGTCTTCGGGGACAGTAGTTGTGGTGCATGATGGAGAGGAAAGGTTGGTGGTGTTCAGTCTACTGGGAAAGAAGCTGCATAGCTTCGGGCAACGAGGTAACACCACTGGGGAGATCTGTTACCCAGTGGATGTGGCAGTGACTTCCACTGGTTACGTTGTGGTGACGGATGCAGGGGACAAAGCTGTGAAGGTTTTCACCTCCAGAGGGAATCCCATCCTGTCGGTTAAGGGTTCTTTCAAGCTCCCCTGGGGTGTGGACACAGACAGCGGTGGGCAAATCCTGGTCTCAGATGTCCAAGCAGGCACACTCTCCCGGGTAAAAGTGGACTATAGTCATGGTGTCATTCTGGAGCATCAAACAGCCGTCTCAGACCTTCAGTGTCCCAAAGCAGTGACCTGCTGCCGGATGACCGGAAACACTGCAGTGATGGAACACCCAGCTGATATCACACATCCAACAGCAAGACACCAATACACAAGGCTGAGAGTGTTTACAAAAGACTTTCACATCCTATACCAGGCAGACAACTTTAGCCTGATGCTGCAGTCCACAGTGAGGCTGAACATGTCAGGCATGGCATTTGACAGAGATGGAGATATGATTGTGATTGACTCTGATCAGGGGTTGGTTTGTAGTTTAGGAAAGCTTCATAATGGCCCAGTCTTAACTCCTCTAGTGGGAAATAATCTTATCCGACCTGTTGGACTGGTCTTACTAAACAACATGCTCATCATCCTAGACGGTGGTGACCATACAGTAAAGATCTATTCTCAAAAATCAGATTCTGGTTCTGTTATTTAGCTTTTATGAAAAAACCCAAAGCAGAGGGCTCAGTGACAGAAAATAAATAAAGTGAAAATGTTAAAATAACAGAAGATATTGATTTGCAAGTAATAAAATTACTGGGTTTGTTTGTTTTTTTTAGCAGTGTGAAGTATACTGTTTTAAGCTGTCATGTTCTTATTTTGCTAAGCTTTTAAACCAATATCTCACTTTTTCATAACGCTGAAATAAAATTATCTCCAATTTATGTGTTTATTTCCTCAAAGATCTCCCTATAAAGTTTCAGGGGTCAAAAAAATGTAATAATGTGAGCACAGAGAAAAGTAGCCCTCTGAGAAGAAAGATTTCCATTTTACTTGCAAAAAATTTGCAAATAAAAATTGGTCCTCCTGTGTGATTGAGTTTTGTCAGATTTATTTTCCCGAAACTTTTAATGATGGTTTGACATTTCTTTTTTAGATTGCAGCTCTGTGGGCAAATCCCTTTTGCAATATATCAGGTAGCAATGTAAAATCTGAGTGACTTAGGCATGTGGCTAAGTGCAACAGCATGCAGCTTTACTAATGGTGACTTACTTGGTTAGCCAGATCTCGACCAGAAAAGGTTGCCAGATTTGATCAGGCTTTGCATGTGTGCATTTGGGCCAGCTTGAACTGAAAACTGACACGCTTGGCCACTTTCAGTTAATTGTTGTAAATTCAACCTGGCCGCCTGTCTTCTGGTTGAAGAACGCCATCTTCTCATCCAAGGTTGCCCGAGATCTGCCAAAATTATATATTTCACCATGCTTTCTTAGCTGGTAGAAATTATGCTGAATAAATACAAAAGGGAAAACAAAGTTAATGAGATGGGAACTGAGATAACGGTGACTTGCTTTAAAACTGATTCATGTGGCATTTTATAATCCTATAATTATTTTGAAGTTATTAATTCTGTTATTGAATTAGTAGCTTATTTGTTTTCTATTAGCTAATTAAATCAGTCGTGTGAGAAGCGGAAATATTGACTCCACTAAATTTTACGTCTCTGTTAAACTCCATAGTCTTCTCCATCCTTACCTAAGTCTCTCTGTGTCATAATCGTGCTTATTGTTGGTGCATGTAAATAAGCTCGTCACGCGGAGCCACTTTTATCTCGTCCGCTGGTTTCTCCTCCAGTTGAGCGGGGCGGTACGTAAAGCTTGTCCCCCTCCTCGGCTCAGCCTCTCCAGTCTGCCAGAGGAGAGCAGTCGTGCTCCCAGTGGAAGATGGCGGTGGGGATGCTGTCTGGAGCTGGAGCCGAGAGCTCGATTTGCACTAAAAGGCCAACCCGGATGGATTTTAAAGGAAACAAATAACTTATTCCCTTATGTTATTCTCGAGGTCTGGACTCTTTTGGGGTGTTTTTTTTAAAACTCGTAACCGTTGCCCCTTTTTTTCCTGGCAGAAATCCGGGCTTCTTGTCGGATATTTACAGACTATACATTGATAGTTCGGCACATAAACAGACAGGGTGGGAGTAAAAAGTGGAGAAAAATGTCGGATACTAAGGTAAAAGTTGCAGTGAGAGTTCGGCCCATGAACCGCAGGGGTAAGTGTTATACCGACTATTTCTGCCTGCAGACTCTTTTTCATGGAATCATGCCAGACTATCATAAAGTTTTTGCATTCTTCGCCATTGCTGCTTGAGTTATGAGCCTCAAGTCATGCTTGAGTATAGTTTGAACACGGTCAAAGTAGCTCAGATTGGACTCGTCACACCTCCGCATTTTGTTTTACTTTCCCCTAAAACTTCTTTCTGCAGAGATTGAACTGAATACAAAATGTGTCGTGGATATGGAGGACAACCAAACAGTTCTACACCCTCCACCCTCAAATACTAAAGGAGACACCAGGTAAAACTAAAATACTGACACGACTTTACATTGAAAAATTAATATGGCACACCACTTTGTAGTCGGGAATTGGCATATTTGGCCTTGTTAGCTAGTTGGAGTGCACCACAGCAGTCCTTGCAGAGCAGATATAAGGCCTGGGTGAAATGTCTGTCAGTGAGAGCAGAAAAACACTGATTTCTCTCTCACTGTAATGAGAGTGCAATCTGGTGTCATAAAGCAACAACAGCGTTCATGATTTCCAAATAACTGTCTATTTTCAACCACAAACCTAACACTAGTATTAAAAACATGACGGTGCACATTAGACTGATTCACAATCATGAAAATGACTGAAATTGCTTGACAGACTTTTATAAAATTTTCCCTTTAATCCCAGTAAATAATTGCAGTGGTCTAGCAGAAATACTGCAATGCTGCTGCTCTGCAGAGGACTCAGTATCTGTCACTCATCTGATTGCCACATGATGTTACATTATGTAATTCATACTAACTTTGCCATTATGACAGTACTCTGATAATTTGCATGAAGTGCATTTGGAAAGTTTCCAGGTCTTTTCAGGTTTTCCCACTTCAGTCTCATCAGCCTACATGCAGTCTTGACAATTATGAAACAAAACAATTTCTCTTGAGTGTGATATGTTATGTTCATGTATGAGCTCTAGTACATCCAAGTTTTCTTAGTGGTCCTGGTCCTTGGGAAGGTCCTGAAAACATACTGGGTACCACTTTTTGCAAAGTGAGTTCATTGGACACAATCAATAAGTGTTTGCTCCCATCTATGCAAGGTCTCAACATTTGATGACACATCAGCGTTAAAACAAAACCATGAAATCTAAATCTATGACAGAAATTTAGAAATGGAAACAATTTGGAATCATGAACATATTTCCTACATGTCACTGCTCTGCCAAATGTGTAATCGGGGTTGAAGAGATAGATAACCAACAAGCCAGCAGTCAGTATGAATAAGATATATAAAATTCCTTAG